>JACTAT010000037.1:7666519-7725211 GCA_014526335.1 Chrysaora quinquecirrha
AAGATGCAAGTAACTCACAAAAAGGAACAGACTTGATTAAATGATTCCTAGAGCAGATAAACTGAGACTTGAATTCTTTTTTTCACTTTAACTCCCATTAAATGTGAATTTGAAGCAAAATTTGCTACAATATCTCTCCTTGAACGACCGCAATTCCGGTCTTTGTCCTTGAAGAGGATTCCTTCACTTGATGCGGCTACTATTTTCCCGGAAAATGTCGCGCCCGACTCAGATCTCATTAAAGAGGTCTATTGTGTGTGTCTACATTATTACACTGTTTTACACTACACAGCAGTATTTCCCGGCAAATTTTCGTTTACTGCAACAATCTTGGACAAAATATATTGTAACTACCTAAACAGTTTTGCTATTATCTATGGATTCCCCTTCTTCCCGTTGTCGGGGAAAGGGGAAGCATTGGAGTTGTTTGAGTAAAAATCTTTGGAATAGGCCATATTCCTTGGAAAAGAGGCCTTGTTCCAAATAGGTTGTCCGTGATTGTAGCTTGTTTGTGACTATTTGTCTCGGGTAGTGGGGGTTCTCAAGAAGATTTTCGAAGGTGAAGGTTGGGGTAGTAAGTTCTCATTTTTAGAAGACTCTTTATCCATCTAAACAATTTACCGAGTCATTTACTAAGTCAAATAAATAACGTTTCATCCAAATCTCACACCCAAGGTACGACACGAGCCCTATCCAAATTGTTGCAATTCCCCCCCCCCCACTGTCCTTGGGCTTTTTGTAAGACCACCTTAATTTCAAAATCATTTCAGAGCATCAGCGCCCATCCGAGAGTTCTGGACTGGTGCTGGTCTTTGTTGCTCCAAAAGGATTCCTTGGCGTCCATTGGCTCTTTAATGTTCCGTTAATTCTTTCCGGGCCAATCATTTCACGTCACTGCCTGTATGACAGAGTCTGTTGGCTCCTGATATGATTCATTTTACATTTCACATGTTTTCTACCTTAGCCAGAACCAAAAATTCCTTTTCATTGGGGCAGGGGTGACAAAGAGAAAGGCTTTGAACATATTTATCGTGCAACGCAGTTATATCGGTGTATACATACAGTCTGAACAAAAGTAAAACAAGCTAATTCACTTTTTAATAAGCAGCTGGTCAATAAGCAACTCGAGCTGAGATTTTGTTAAAATTTTTCGTTGCTATAGCTTTCTTTATGGAGTAGTCATTAATCATTGCAAACTTGTTAATAACATTCAAAGGCAAGAACAGAGCCCGAAAAGAGTTTTAAGGGGGTACCAGTCATTCTATGAGTGTTAAAATACTGGACATTTTAAGCACCTTTGAGGGCTGGACCTATAGTCAAGTTGCTTATTGAAAGAAGTGTAATCAATCTTTAAGTTCAGTAATATGCACATTAATTTCAAATGAATAGTTAAAATGTGCGAAGACAGAACCTCAAGAATTAATTGAGCACCTTTCACATTTTTAACATGTTTAACTACGCTTTTTGCTTCCTTGTATTTTAGCTGACAGGTGCTCCCAGTCTCCAGTCATTTACGTGCGATTGCAGCTCAACGGGCAAAGGCATTCTGAGCAGTCCTTCAATCAACCTCAAACAACTTAAAAATCAGCAGAAGTTATTAGCGAAAATCGAGTTACAGGTGAGAAGGCTTATGCTCATATACAAATTAAGAAACCATGGTTGCACCTACACAGATAGCTATGTGCAATGTGTGTGATCGATCATTGTGACTGAGACATTGTGCATAGTAGTCTGCTGTTCGACTTCTACGGGGGAGGAACGTGAGGAAAGGGAATCCCCTTTACCTTTCTTCAGGTGAGGAAAGGGAATCCCCTTTACCTTTCCTCACGTGAGGAAAGGGAATCTCCTTTACCTTTCCTCAAGTTCCTCCCCCGTAGAGGTCGCACCACAGACTATGTGCATAGCCGCCTGCCTAGTTGCTCAGTTGGTAGTGAATCAGTGTAAAAGCAAAAAACCGCACTTTCAAGACCTGATCTTGTTGTATCATTTACTCGCGTTTTCTCTAAAATTTTCCAGCCACAGCAGCTGAAATTTTGTAAGGCCTAAGTGACCTTGTTGATCTCTTCCTCCTCGAAAGAGAACTAACGCGTTTATTTATAACAAGTGGGTATCATATAAGCGTTTATTCGCGATTTAAACACACCGAGAAAGATGCGCTTAAGATCACTTAAGCACTAGTGGGGGCCAAGTTTTACATCCCCCTGCCCCTAGTTCGGGCTGTCTTATATCCGTGACAGTCTGTATGTGTAGCAGTAGTTGGCCGCGTTAGTCTGCCGTAGTCTAATTTGCCTTCGGCGCTTCCTGGTCTGCTGTATCATTCGACTGCGCTTTTCTATCTCTGCTGTCTTTTCCATTTTTTGTAACCCTGCTATCTTAGTTAAAAGAAACATCGCGAGTTGTGACTGAGTTTTTTTTCAAACAGAATAATAAGGAAGTGAAGATCATCGAGCGAGAAGTTATTGTGAACCCAAGCAGTAGACCTTCAAAACTGGAGGTATATTTTGTTCCATCAGGATCAGATAAAGTGAAACAAATAAAGAGTAACCAAGACATCGCCTGTGTAGCTGGAGAAACCATTTCTGGATTAGGTAACTATAAGTAATTTTGGACGATTAACTGGTAACAGTAAGAATAAATAGTCAAGTCGTACCTTGTGGCACTTTACATTAGATTTAGTCTATATATTGTTGGCGATGATTGGGGGCCACTGCCCCATGCCCCCTTTGCCTATGTCCCTGTCTTGCATTGACAAACCCAGTGTCTTAGCATTGTATTTAAGAAGTTCCATATCCAACCATCCCATGCTTTGGTTTTCAATTGGCAAGCATATTTGCTTATGACGACTTGTCACAAAAGGTATGACCAGTACTTTTACTTCGCGGTGCTTGAGTAAAGTGGAGATTTTTACCAGCAGAGCTGTGAATTCGGCATGTGCTGTTATCAGTTGATGTTCACTTTTCCGAGCATCGTTGTTTTTGTTCCGGTGAGGTGAAGGTGAAATGGTGTTTTGGGGCCAGTCGCTAGGATCTCAGTAGTAGGTTAACTAATCGAGACCTTGACCCTGACTGTGACGCTACCGTGGCTGGGCTCGAACCCTGACCACACTGAGCTTCTGACACCACGAGTCAGCTGGATTACACCACGACGCCACAGCACCTCCGTCCAGTGCCATATGCCAAGACAGACGTTATAGACATACAGACATAGCGTGAATTATTGCCTTCATCCTTTGTCAACAAAAGCAAAACAAATCTTGATTGTTTAGTGCACCTTGCCATTATTGTCCAAGAAAATCTAGATTTATCTGGATGATGTTGCCCTCGCTGTTTACATTTAAGACATCAAACCTGATAAGGAACTATTGCCATTCTTATAAATGTATCAGGACTTAAGTACTTTATCTTGTCCAGTTATTCTATAAAGCCAAATCTGGATTGAATAAAACCTTTGTCATTGTTTCTGAGACCAACTCTTGATTAAATAAATCCTGGCCATTTTTTCTGACAAACGAAATCTGGATTGGGATAATCTTGCCCACTTTATCGGAAACCAAATCTAGATTATGTTACTGTTTACAAAGTTTCTAGGGAGCCAAATCTGGATTATGCTTGTTTAAAATCATTTTTCTGGAGAAACCAAATCTGGCCTTAATAGTATATTTTTGCTATTTTTCTTAAGGAACTAAGTTCAAGTTATGTAACTCTCCACAATTTTTTCTGAGAGACCAAATCTGAATCGTTTACTGTATCCGCGTTGCTTCTTAAGAAACTAGAACTATGGGTGGTTAGACACCGCATGTGTATGCGGAGGAAAAATTTCTTTGCTTCTGCGGAGGAGACATTTAGGACCTAAAAGAAAGATGCTATGGTCTTTTTTCTGTTCTCCCTTCGCTGTAGAACTTTCAAAATGGCGGCTCAGTCAAACTTGGGCTCCTGTTTAAGCTCAATTTGTGGTTGTTGAAGGATATAGGAAAGAGAAAAAGACGATATAATGCAGAAAAAAGTCTCTTTCATATCATAAAATTTATGTAACCTTGCAGTGTCTAAACCACCCATGCTAGAACTGCGATCCGCTAATCTTGTTAAAATCTAACCTGAATTTTGTTTTTTGCTTTAAGCATTTAAACTATTTGATGAAGGAAACAGAGTTATGAAGCTAGAAGGTGCTGCGTTGTCCAAACTAAAGGTATGTTTCTTAGTTACACTCTTCTTTTTGTAAGAACCAGGAAATTTCTATTGAGGCTGCTGTTCTTAAGTTTTTGCCTTTTTTGAGCCTGACATGTTCCAACCTCGTCCCCAGGCCCTAAAATTGAATATCCTCGAGTCTCAACCTGTCAAATCGATTTTGGCCCTGGTACCGGCAACAAAATCTGCCAAAATACTGGCAATTTTTGCCTAGGCATCAGAACAAGATGTGGATTCCGAAAGCAGATATTCTTAGAAAGGAAATGCAAAGAATTCCACTGATAACAGTAAGGCAAGATACAATATCTCATGTAGCATCATTTTTTTGTTTTTTATAGATGTTTTTCACATAGTTTTCGGCCTATTTTGGTGTGAAATTTTGAAGAAACTGTGACGTCACTTAAAATGTCTATTGTCTGAACAGCCAATCAAATTGCGAATAGAGAAGGCCGGTACCAGGGTCGAATATGGACTGCGGAGTTTCACGTAGAGGCCTTTTCACTCTGGGGACGAGATTGGGATTGAAGTACTCATCTTCAGAAGAAACATTTTGTCATCATTCGTTTGTTATTCGAATTAAACATGTTTAAGCTTCTGTTCACCTATTCTGTTCATTATTAAGATCAATATTCCATTTTGGGGTTTTGGAGTACGTTCCTTCATTCCATCATTCCGTCGTTCCACATTCCGTGTTTTAAAGATAACGATTGTGCCGTAAGAAGCTCAGTACAGTACGCATAATAACCCACCACAGTACGCATAATAACCCACCACAGTAGAGCTTATCCACCACAGTACGCAAAAAACCCCACCACAGTACGCAAAATACACCACCACAGTAGTGCGTATCCACCACAGTAGTGCGTATAGATTCGCTAGCGTGAATACATTACAATGCGTTAGAATATAATACAAACCAACCAACTGTGCTAGGCGTCAGAGATCACTGTCCAATATACACTCCAAATATAGACTTCCTATCGAATGAACATCATTTTACGTCCACACGCTTTTCCTCTCATCCATCTACTTGATCAGAATGTCTGGGATAAAAACATTACCTGTTAGTGAGGAAGCACATGAGCGAATGAAAAGGTCTATCAAACGCTAAACGATGGAAAATCACTGATCAGGACGAGCCCAGGCAATTTGCTGTTGCCATCTGGATATGAGAAGTACAAAGAGCAGATATACAACTTGGCACTTAGGCCCGATGATATTTATGTTTTGACCTTTGCAAAGAATGGCACAACTTGGACCCAGCAGATGGTTTGGTCAATCATAAATGCAATCAGTTCCACTGAGAAAGTCACTGATCTGGTCAAAGTGCCCTTTCTCGAGTTCGGTCTCATGACTGATTTCGCGATGCAGAAAATACCAGGGGGGGGGCAATGGAAGAAGTCTTTGCAACAATAGAAGCAATGCCATCTTCATCACCTCGTATCATCCGGTCTCATTTGCCGTACTTTGCATTGCCACCAAACATACTCGACCAATGCAAAGTTGTGACCTGCCTTAGGAACCCGAAAGACGCCCTGGTTTCTGGCTTTCACCATCACAAATTAATGGGCCTCAGCTCGTCGTGCAGCGATTTCGATGTTTTCTTCGATTTGTTTATGAGAGATGAAATGTTGTGCTGCCCTTACTGGGATTACACTGTTGAAGCTTGGAAAAGACGAGACCATCCTAATCTCTGTTTGCTGTTTTTTGAAGATATGAAGTTAGATCTCGAAAGCAATGTTAGAAAAGTTGCTAAATTCCTCGAGAAGGAATTAACTGATGATCAGGTTAAAATCCTCGTGGAAAACCTTACATTCAAGAATATGAAGAAAAGTGGTGCAGCATTCGACAAGATGATACAGAAAATGTCACGCACTGAAGGCAACAAAGGCAGCTTCTTCCGCAAAGGTGACGTTGGTGACTGGAAGAATTATTTCACCGAAGAAATGAACAAACGAATGGATCAAGCTATTGAAAAACATTTCAAGGGAACTGGACTTGAATTTAGATATGAATAAAGGACTATAATTTGCCTCTTTTGTTTATTTCTAAAGTTACATATAATCAGCTTTAAAAAACACAATATTCTTTTACTTACAAAGGGCAGCAAGCTGAGGTCAATTTGGATGCCTAGTTGATTAAAGAATTGGTGTTAGGTGTGTAGTGTGCCGTGTCGTCAAAGTCCGCATTTTCACCCAATGTCATGTCTGTGTAGTACGGTGTGGAAAGGCAGTACGGCAGTGGTGTGCAGTACGGTAGTAGATATCCAGTACGGTGCGGGGATGTCACGATTCTACTCTGAGTACGGTGGAGCATGTGCAGTACATGGGGGTCACATTATGATTGCCGCGGTGGGTATTCGGGCAATGGCATTTCAAGAGGCCCCCCAAGGGGGGTGCCAAATCACGCGATCACGCGCAATTTTTCGACTTGTCATGCAATGTTTTTCTGACAACTGGCATGGCAATATCGATTTCTCCATTGAATTTCCTTTAGGTTAACTGGGCTGTCAACCTGAATAAAGACGAAGTAAAGAATGGAAACCTTCCAGATATCAAGGTATTGTCTCAAAACTTCCCTATTTCCCTAAATTTGTGGAATTTTCAAAACTGGTCAAGCGGCTTAGTTAGTTTCCGTTGGGCAACTGAAATAAAGCTTGGCCATGCGAGGTCAACTTCTGGATGGGTGACTGTTAAGATGGATGACAAACCAACTCACTCCACAGCTCTTCAGGAGGTACTTGCATTAAACTAGAGGTCCTATCATGTCTGGATGCAGTATGTTTAGCAGGCCTTAATTAGCTGAAAAAGCTAGAAAGAAAAGCATACTCAAATTAATCAATTATCATGCAATTCGCTTGCAATTTACTTCCAAGGGAATTGCATGGAAGATTTCTCACCCTAAAGGGTCTTGAAATTTGCCCTCCATTACATTTTAATGCATTAACTGGGCGAAAGGGTGAAAGGGCGACCGATATTTTCGTTCGTATGAGGGACGAAAACTTTAAGAACCACCAAAAGTGCCGACCAGTCTCCGATTAAATCTTTAGATATTTTGCCGGCCCATTGTACGCTGGAGAGCAAGTTGCAAGTAAAAACCAGTAAGGTAATGAGATTAATGAGATTTTCTCCAAAGGTTTTTTTCCAAGTTTTTTCAAAAACTAGTAAAGTTGAAATTTTTACTATTGTGGCATTTCTTGTACTGATTCCGTTATCAAGCTATTTTCACTGTAAACTTAGTATTCGTACTATAGTATTGTTACTGATGAGCCATCTTTTATCTAGGCCCCTGTTTCAATTGACGACGTAAAGTTCTGTCAAGTATCATATATATCTGCTGGAAGCAGTGTGGAATTTGCTTTTAATCTAAGGTTAGTTATCTTTGTTAGGATATATATACTCATTGTATACATTATATGTACACGCTTTTTTTTATAAGGAACCTACCTCAAGTCCTAGTTCTTAAAGTTCCTTATTTTTGGGCCTCTTTTGAGGCAATTGTAGTTCCAAAAGTTCCTTAATAGTTCCTGAATTTTAACTGCACATACAGTGGTCTCAACAATAAAAGAGAGACACTTGCATGTAAGCAGAGCTCGAGAATACTCAAGGAAACATTTGATACATGCTTAACGTACAATTTATGTGATTTTCGACTGCAAATGAATGGAACCGGCTTTCTAATTCTTGATTATTTGCAGTGATAAAAGTATTCAAACTTTAAAATTTCCTTAATTATTTGCTCTTTGGTAGTATAAGTTCTTTAAACTTTCGGGCCTTCTACATGTAGGTTCCTTATAAAGTGGTTCTTTATAAAAAAAGCGTGTATTTTTCCAGTCTATCAGCTTGTCATTCAAATTTGCCTGGGTCACAGAATAAAAGGAAATTCCTTGTTTAAAACTTACTTTAACATCCCGAATGCAACGAAAACCCGTGATAAGACCCTGTTTACACGGGATCGGATCCTAACTGGATCGGATCCAGCTGGAACCGATCCTGCTTTTTGAGGGGTGTTGTTAGAGAGTGTTGTCACGGGATCGGACTAAAACGGATTCGCAACAATTTTCTTTGTGTTTATTTAACACCCAAATTGCTGTCAAGGAAAATGGCGCTTGGTATTCCATCGGCTTGATTCGGAATTGGATAAAATACGGTCTATTCTCATTGAAAACGGTTACCCTGAGGACGTCATTTCGGATTTTTTTCCGCAAGAAGATCGCAAGTTTCTCGGCTGATAAAAAGTTTGGTCCGCAAAAGTGCCCTGTTTAAAAATGCCTTGGATAGGAAACGTCTCATTGCGATTCTAAAGTCAAATTAAAAAGGTCATTACTAAGTGCTTCGCTGCTGCCAACCCTCGGCTAGTTTTTGGCACTCGGAAAGTTCTACCATCCATTCAAAGAAAGGATTGCGTACCCACCACAAAAAATAGTTTGGTCATTTATGAATTTTCGTGCCGGTGTGATGCCAGGTACGTAGGTCGTACTTCCCAGAGATTGGGTGATAGGATAAAGCAGCATGTCCCTACTAATATTCGTCTGCACATTTTTCGGCAAAGAGAGCAACCATCCCGTGGGTCTATGCTATTAAAAATTACTAGTAAAAATTCCTTAAAAAATTCCAAAATAATAAGCTTTTAGTTGAAATAAAGAAATACCAAGCCTTTGTTATTGAGAATCGTAATCAATTTCATAGGAAATTGCGAAGGATTCACAGTGCTGGCAGCTGAAAAGGAACTGCCGAAAAGCGGAACTACAAAGAAGGGAGACTTATCTTTTTCTCGCTTTACTCTCCTTCGCAGTTCCGTTTTTTGCTGTTCCTTCACAGCTGCCAGTGCTGTAGGTCCTTCGCAGTTCCCTACGCAGCTTTAATTCCAGACCTCGGCTCCTTGTGCTTTTAGTGGCGTGCCCTGCGGGGTCCTAGGCTTGAGCCCAGAAGTGTAAATAAAACAGATACTAGTTATTTTCAAACTACATTCCTGTTCTCAGATCAAGTCATTCAAAACCAACTAACATCAGATGTACATGTGGAGACACGAAATTGAGAATGAACCAGCCTCTTGCTTGTGATATAAAAGCAATGGTTTACGATGATCATGGTAATTTTGTCAAAATGGTAAGATTTTGTTTTCTTTTTCTTTGTATTGAGGCTGATGGAAAGCATCAGTTCTTAAAGATGTTGATTAATGTAGTAGAGTCTTATAATGTTCGGGATTCCCAGAATGCCGGGAACTGTCCAACATCTAGGCATTTGCTTCCAACCTCGCAATTTCGTTCAGAGGTTCAGGATGGATTAGCTTCCTAACAGAACTTCCGTATTTCCCCTAATAAACGCCGCCCTCTGATAAACGCCGCCCCTTATTGAACGCCGCACTTAAAGCCTAACGCATTCTGGAAAGCGGCGTCTAATAAACGGCGTCTAGAAACCGCCCTCTAATAAACGCCGTTTTCTATTAAACGCCGCATTCTGGAAAGCGGCGTTTATTAGAAAAAAGACCAAACAAGAAATAACAAATAGTTTATACGAATTTTACTTGTTTCCTATGAACAAATTCTTCTTTATTTCACCACAAAGTGAGCACTTCTTCAGTGAACTCTACATTTTTCACACAAACTTTTGTTTTTGGGAAAGAAAACATTGTTTAAAGTCAGTTTATCTTTTTTCTCATTTCTCGCTTTGTAATAAACGCCGCCCTCTGATAAACGCCTCCCTCTATTTAACGCCCCCATTCAAAAGCTTGATTTTGTAATAAATGCCGCGGCGTTTATTAGAGGAAATACGGTATACGTGTTTGCGCCTAAGTACTTCGAGTACTGAGTACTGAAAAAATATTTCTTGTGAAGCTAATGTTTTTGCTTTGCTAGAGTTGTTTATCTAAAAGAAATTTTTCATGCAGGATAGCAAAGACCTGAACGATTTTACTGTCAAAGGCGAAGGTCTAAATGAACAACAGATTGTCAAAGGAATCTCATCTGTAAGTCGATTATATTTATTGATATTTAAGAAACATTAAAATTACATATAGCACAGGTGAAGGTCGAAGAGCCGTTACAGGGTTTTCCTTCTTTTTATTTCATTTATTCTCGACTTTCAGGGATTTTTCGTCGTCAGAAATGTCCAGTTTGAAGCCGGACTGCCCGGACCACGTGAGCTTTCACTCTCATGGAAAGGCATTGAATGTCATCAAGTACTACAGCTATTAGCCGGACCCGCTTCTGATCTTATTCTGGTTGATCTTGATAATTCTGAGGTATGGTAATTGTTTTTCGCTCCTTAAGCCAATCTGATGTCGGTCGCTTAGAACTACGACTCATCAACTTCCTATTAAAACCTGGGCAGAAATCGAATGCAGCTTGCGAATGCGAAGTTCTACGCGAATTCGTCAATCGAATTTTGCTGTGCAGTGATTGGTTTGTTGCCGTTCGATAAGTTACGTTCGATAAATTTCTATTGAAAACGGAAGTTCCCATGAACCAATCAAATTGTAGATTCGAAAAATACTGTTATTGTTGTCCCAAAACGTGTGGTTTTTGTCAAGTTTTTTGTTATAAAATTGATTAAGTCCCACTATGAGCATTAGGCCATCGAATTCAATTATTTTAAGTAGATAGTTGTTGCTGTTCACGAAGAGTGGGACTCCATCTCAAAAGTCCTTCCGTTTTCCAAGAAATTGTGTTTTTTGGCGTCTGGAATCGGAAGACTCCGAAGACCACTTTTTCAGAATTCACAACAAATAAAAGTCCCAGATAGACGCATCCTAAAGATCATGGTCATCGAACATTGTTGGGCAAAGATCTGAAATTTGCTTGTCAAACAAAATCTTTGGTCGTTCGGCAACATCACAAAACATTGCTCATCAATCATCATTTGCTTTCAGCAAGCAGAAAGTGTTTTTGAGCAAGCAAGTTCCTCTTGTCAAGCAATGTTTTGCGACGTGGCCAAACGGTCAAACATTGTTTGTAAAGCAAATCTCAAATGTTTGACCAACAATGTTCGATCGTTTTGCCATGGCTTTACGATATTGTGAATTGAAAGTCTAAGGATAATCTTCTATGACGAATCATCCAGGATTACTTATAAAACCTGCTCTGCAAGATTCTTGTCTTATATTTGGCATTCCAGACCTTTCCTTCCACATCGTGTCCGTCTGCAAATTTGAGAAGAACGGAATTTTTCGGCAATAGTAACTAAGGGCGAGAAATGTAGCAAATCAAAGAAACATAATAAACGTGTCGGCAAATGTCGGGAAGGCATTCAGCACATAGCTTGCCGACGAATACTAGCATCCACTTTCCACAGCTGCCGACATGTTAGGTATCAATAACAGTTAGGGGGTTGCTAAGCTAACTGCGAGCAAATGCCGAGAGAAAGTGCTTCCTTACCAGCTTATCGTATCTGTATATGCCAGTTTGCCAGCCATAACAGATAGAAGCGCGCAGCAGCAAACAGGATGGAGATACAATACACGGGGTCGCCAAGACCGCCTATGTCTAAAATTAGAGGTTTAGTCCTATTTCAAACTGGAAAGCGCTCTAGAGTGCATTATCAAACTAGTCCCAAATTATACAGTGTATACAAGAATCAAACTGGCACATGATTACAATGTTGTTGTTCAACAGCTGAAAGGTTGTGTTTCACCGCATCTTAGAGTTCAAATTTTCAAAATTTTTCCCGGACCCCTCTTGCATGTGTGTCCCTATTTCTATATGATGTTCTATGATTAAAGCATAATGTTCCTGGCCTGACGGTTGTGTGCAAAGCATGGGAAACAAAAAGAAATTCGCCAAGGAAAGAGCAACAGCCAAGCCACATCCATCTCTAAAAAGCCACGCCCATTTTGTCGGCAAATGCCGAGCTACACCCCCCCCCCCCCAGTCGTTGAGTCTTAGTGACGGCCCTGAAAAATCATCTATAAAAACCAAATAATGATGCTACATGAGATATTGTATCTTGCCTTACAGTTATCAATGAATTCATTTGCATTTCCTTTCTAAGATCATCTGCTTTCGGAATCTAAATCTTGTTTTTATGCCTAGGCCAAAATTGCCAGTATTTTGGCAGATTTTGTGGCCGGTACCAGGGCCAAAATCGATTTGACGGTTGAGATTCGAGGAAATTCGATTTGGGGCCTGGAGACGAGGTCGTTACAGTGCTTATTCGATAACCCTAGGTCCTCGAATATCCGGACGGTTAAAATGGAGTAAAGATTCAATTTATCCTTGCACAAATAATGAACAGAGGATCAACAGATAGTTAGTCACAGTTACTAGATTATTCTCAAGCACCATCTTTCCACAGAGCTACACCACAGTTAGGAAATCAAGTCATTTGTCCCTCCTATCTGCGCCTGCCATACTACACAATTATCTTCCTTGTATAACATTCATTTAAAAATAATATTCTGGTTAACTTCGTTATTTTGATTGTGTTAGTAAATGATGCATAATTTTCTATTTTTGCTTTCCATTTCTTAAACTCGTGTCCCAAGGTGTCCGGATAGTAGAATAAGCACTGTATCTAAGGAAATGTTTGATTTATAATTAATACATTGATATTTTCTATTTCATTCAAGTGTTGAACCTGATCGAAGCAAACCAGTTGAAATATGTGTCAAATTTGATGCTGATGAAGATTTTGTCGCTGGGAACCCTTTTCCAGGTAAACTTTAAGATCTCTTTTATATGCTCTAGCTATAATAAATAATGACAGATTTTTGAAGATTTCTCAGACTGAAAAGAGACAATTACGAATAATATCTCGAAAAAGTCTAACTTTTTCATAGCATCATTCTTTCCGCTTTTGGCTTTCAAAGTCGACCAAATCTGCGAATTTCCCAATTCAAGACATCTTGAATTGGACTACGAAGCGGCCTAAGTTGGAGTGGATCATTGTTTGAGCCACGAGCCTTGCTATAACAATTAATTTATTGCGTTTTTTTAGCTATACAAGCTGCAGTTCTTGCTGAAGATCGGAATCCTGTGACGAACATCAATCCGAATGATGTTGTCCTGAAATTATGGAGTTCAACAAATGGAAAGTCATCAGAACGAATGCCTTCAAACGTAATTACAGTTTGAGTTTGATTCAACCCTTCAGCCTAACCGGGCCTATCCGTTTAAACGAGTTGGTTGGTTTTCGCAGTGGAGTTGACCGTCGTCGTTAAAATCATCTAGTGGGGATCGGCTTTAGCTTTCTGGGCAGAATTCTTTTTTCTATTTTATAAGTTGTGGTTATTTTGTGCATCTTGTGCATAAGAAACTAAAAACTTGGCCCAGCACTAAAAAGTTTCTTAAAATTTTCTGATTTGAGTACTGAAGGTTTCTTACGAGTTTCTTGGATAGCTGTCTTGGTGACAGAAATTTTATGTACATTATGTTTTAAATCTATTTATCTATTTTCCTTCTATTTAACAGGCGTTGTCGTATAAATCAAGAAAAGGTCTTTTAAATGACCCAGGAAATCATTTCTTTTTCAGGTTTGTACACTTAGGGTACAAAAGTTGGCAGAAGCCCCTGAGCCGTCATGGCTTTGATTATGTAAATTTTGTGTTGTTGGGCCTACGGCTAATGTTGGCCGCCATTTTAGGTCAAGCGTTGCAATACTTTTGTACCCTAAGTGTATAATTTTTTTATTTTCATCATTTTGTGTGCAACAATCATCTAGTTTAAACGAAAAACAACTGTATCTTAAGTCACCTAAAAACTCCGCCCACGGCTAATGTTTTCATGTAGCTTGTCTAATAGGGAGCATCTACGTTTTTCTAAAATGAGATCGTTCAAGCTGGAGCAGTTGTAGCGTGGTGTAGGTGTTAGGGTTGTGGAGGAGCGGAAACTGACGACTCAGGTAATAAGTCTAGTTTTTCCGATTCAACCTAACACCCAACCTCGTCCCAGGCCCCAAATAGAATTTCCTCGAATCTCAACCGTCAAATCGATTTGGACCCTGGTACCGGCCGCAAAAATCTACCAGAATACCAGCAATTTTGACCTAGGCATCAAAACAAGATGAAGATTCCGAAAGCAGATGTTCTTAGAAAGGAAATGCAAAGAATTTCATTGATAACTGTTAGGCAAGATGCAATATCGCGTGTAGCATACTTTTTTGGTTTTAATACATGTTTTTCACCTAGTGTTCGGCCTATTTTGGTGCGAAATTTTGAAGAAACTGTGACGTCAGTTAAAATTTATATTGTTTGAAGAGACTGATAGACTGATAGAGAATATGGACGACAGCGGAGTTTCACGTAAAGCCGACCCTGGGTGCTAGGTTGCCTAAACACCTGCAGTGCCAAACCTCGAAAATTGTCGACAACTACAGCCATTCCTCGATAAGGTGTTCCATGATATTTTATCGATTTGAAAGTTTATCTGTTTTTCCACCCTTTTTGATAATATGCATTGGCCTTTTTTGACTTTTATTTTTCTTTCCATTTCAAATAGAGATATTACCTGTCCAGAAAAATCAGGATCGTATTGGATTTTGGTTCAGTATATCACCAACAATGTTCAGTTGTCTTCAAAAAAGGTTTGCTTGAACACTTATGTCGACCTACGATACGATATAACTAACGTCAAATAGTTGTAACTGCTTACTTGTGTCGACATGTCAACAACTTGTCAGAACTTGTAGGATACAGTTGATCGCGGTCGCAAGAGCGCTAAGGTCGACTTTGACTGTCAAGAATTAGTTGTCAACTTATGGCAGAAGTAGTACATGAACATGCCCGACTTTCTGGAATTATGCGCCGAAAGGTTGCAATCACCTAGAACTTAGTTGCCAACAAGCTGCCAGAGCGTTTTGTCGACTGGTCAATTACGATAAGTGAAGGTCAAGGTGAAATGGTGTATTAGAGCAGCGTAGCGTAGTGGTTAGCACTTGCGCCATTTGGGCTCAAGGTCTGTGGTTCAAATCCAGGCTAGGTATTTAGCGCCAGTCACTAGGATCTCAGTGGTAGGTTAACTAATCGAAACCTTGACCCTGGCCGTGACGCTACCGTGTGCTCGAACCCTAACCACATTGAGCTTCTGACACCACGAGTCAGCTGGATTTCACCACGACGCCACAGCACCAAATGGAACAGCATCCTGAGATAACAAGGGCTAGTCCGAAGTTACCATGCCAGTTCGACTTCTCGTCCTTAAGCTTCTTCTTGAGAGAAGATAAAACGTAGTACACGTTTTTATATAAGAACAAATTTATAAACATCAGCCTGAAACACCGGGCTGAAATTAAGGTAAATGTTTATGCTATCTCTGAAACTATCTGAGATCTGAAATACACTATCTGAGATTCGAAGGGAACTTCACCAGCGTGCATCCTCTGTGCGAAAACGCATTTTATTTCTCGCGGGAACAATCTTTCGTGTTTCAGACGAATCAAGATAATTTATGGCAATCGAAAAACGCAACAGTGCAAAATTTCCTTCATTATTCTTGAGTACCGAATAATCGTCCCCCCCCCCGCTTATTAATGTTTGAAAAATTTTTCAACCCCCCGCTCTTATTTCAACCCCCCTTTTTATTAGTTAAGCATTATTTGATGAAATAGATAAATTCATATTTCGTTCTGCTGCCCTTCGGTTGAGCATTCTGCAATGTATATTGCTATATTGTAATGTGGAGCTCTTGTTTGCTGTCGTCCGATATCTTGTTAAGTAAAGTTAAAGTAGGGGCCAGGTCTCCATTTCGGAACAGTCACTCACAGCACCTGTCTGTGGGTATCACCGGCAAGAATTAGCATGGGTAATCCAAGAATTTCTGGACATCCCTGCTAATGTTGAGTATTGTTTTCTCATCATTTTTTTCCGTGCAACATTTTTTTGTTGTGCATTCATTTGAGAAATAAGGGCATTCCCACATGTGTTCTATTTTTTCCTCTTGGGTTCCACATCTTCTGCATAGAGAGTCGGTATCCTTTGCTTTGTAATTTGCTTTCATATTAATCATATTTAATTTTATATTTAATTGTAAGCAGTTTAATCGTACGATTTCGAAATGTATTTTCCAACCCCCCTTTTATTCAAACCCCCCGTTTATTAAATTTTCAAAATTTTTCCAACTCCACCCGATTATTCCCACCCCCCCCCCGATTATTCGGTACTTCAGAGTACATGCATTCAAATTTTACTGTTTATTTTGTCATGCCAACCGAGCGGACTTTTTTTAGTGTATCCAAACTGATTCTATGGGTTCTATCGTTTTTTTAAACCAGCAAAAAAAGTTTCTGTTTATTTATTTGTTTGTTTGTTTTGCTTGTTTTCTTTGACTCTATGTCTTTTTTGAAGGTGTTGCTTGACATTAAACCTGGTCCTCCTGTAAAACTGGTACCGAAAACAGTTCCTCCAACTCCTACTGTCTCAAATTCCATTCAAAACGATGGTCGACAGTTGGTGAAAAATCTTGAATTTACATTAATGGTAAGACCTACTAAATGTTCTTATCTTTGTTATAAGGAAAGAAAGACTGTTTAACTTATGCTCTTGGTTGCAAAGAATTCAGAAAGAAATATCCATTCTGCCGTGTCAATATCTGAGCGCCAAAAAAATCCGAGTTTCCTCGCAGGTCTGGTTAATTTCACATTGTGCGATCCGAAATTTGCAATAAATAGGAAAAAAACCACTTTTCTCATTGCCCGATGATGGGAGACGGATCTCTCCCGAAACGTTGCCCTACTAAATATCAAAGGCTTGTCATGATAAGTGGTGACTATCATGTCTAAAGCCCTGTCCACACTATACAAACTAACCCAGGTTCGCCCCAGGTTTTTGCTAACCCAGGTTAGATTTTTGTAGTGTGGACACAACTAACCTGGGTTCGACCTGGGTTAGTTTAACCCGACTTTGGAGGTGGGTTCGACCTGGGTCGAACCCAGGTTAGTGTTGGCAACTTCAAGTGTGGACACAAACCTGGGGCGAACCTGGGTTAGTTCACTTGTGACGCATGCGCAGATATTTATTTCATTTGAGGCGCCAGAAATTCTAACTTCCAGAATCTGAATGTCCTAAAATTACTTTACAAAATATTACAATTTGCAATTATAATCACAATTTTCGTAAAAACTATGGCAGAATCTTACAAAGCAACAGAACGCAGATCAACCTTGACCAGTGAGGCGGTGCCAAGTTGAATCAGTATTTGCAGTGACGAGAAGATAAAGGAACAGCTGGGTAATTGAACGAGGAAGAAACGTTTTTGAAAAGATGGCGAAACGCAATTGAAAACGTCGTATAAGAAAAGGACAGTAACACTTTGTCAGGAAGAGGACGTTTTCAACAAAATGAATCAAGTGATTGTGATTGAGATACATACAACTGACCATTCGAGTCAGCCATTTTAGATTGTGTATGAATGCCTTCTGGGCATGCGTAATATTGTTTAACCCAGGTTTGCCCCATTTCATGTCCACACTGCAAATGAAACGAATCCAATGTGGACAAAACAGGGTTCGCCCTAGGTTAAATTTAACCTGGGGCGAACCTGGGTTAGTTTGTATAGTGTAGACAGGGCTTTAATACGGTGTCAGAAACAGCCTTGATAAGTTCGCATATATATACTCTATCTGACATGTTTGTGTGAGAAAGCGTAACAAATCGATTCAAGCAGGAAAAGCTTCCAACTAGCTAACTTTAGTTTTTTCAGTAATGCTCTACCGACGGAGGATAGGGCGACCTCTATGAGTCATAACCTGACCTAGACTCGTTACATAAGTCCCACTTTTCGCAAACAGTATCAGCAGCAGCAACAACTATTTACCTGAAAAAATGAATTTGATGGCCTATTTCTTGGTTCTCAGCGACCTATCTACATCAAATTGGCCTAAGGAGCGTATATTGTTATTATTATTACACATACGGTCTCAAAATTTCTGATACTCCCAATCCCGTCACGCCCAATATTCGGCTTAAGAAACTCAGCCATCTTTAGTGGTTATTGGCTGCGAGACTCAATCTCATAAGGCTGTAAATGTAGCGATGGTAAGCTAAGATGGTGTCCCACAGAGACGGACATATATGGATATTGTTAGCAGATAGGACGACTAGGACTCTCGTGACCAGGTAACTCAATTCGTAGTCTCCTTTTTGGCTTTGCGTCTTGGCTGTTTTGTCTTTTGTTTTATTTCCTTGCATTGTAAAATGGTAATAGGAAAATTCTCTTCATCCCTAGGACAAATTCAATAACCAAACTGGCAGCGAGTTTAACGGAATTTTAGATGTTTTCATCAAGGCTGACGGACCTCATGAAAAGCCAAAATTACAGAACGGTAAAACTACCGCGGCGTTTCCTTTTACCGGCGGGACGGCAAAGATTGATGATTTGATGCTGCAAGTTGGTACGAACGGAGTAGATGGTCAAGAATACGTTTTGGTGTTTCAAGTAAAAAGCAAAGAATTACAGTCAGTCAATATCGAAGCATTCAAGTTGTCCTTTCTATTTTATGACGGTAAGTAGAAAACCAGTCCAAACCTCTTACTCTTTAGGGTCAAATAAAAACTGCAATATCAATAGCTACAGTAACTGCACTATCAATAGCTTTTGAAAAGTATTGCACCGTTATTCTCGACATTTGTTTCTAAAACATTCAATGAAACTGCCGAAAAATCTTTGAAGTAATGCAGCCCAAGGTCAGCTTATTCGGCTTCGATGTTTTAACTTAATGGCAAGTACAAGGATAGATTTTTCTCAACAAATTGTGTGCCACAATTGATGGGCTTGAAGCTGGACTGCATGGTCAGAGATCCAGAGACAATTCTGCAGAGAGAAAGGGTTCAGTAAAATGCCTACCATCTCTCCAATGGCTACATGCAAATTTCTTTGATTTGCGAACGCAATGATGGTGAAGGTGAAGGTGAAGGTGAAATGGTGTTTTAGCGCCAGTCGCTAGGATCTCAGTAGTAGGTTAACTAATCGAGACCTCGACCCTGGCCGTGACGCTACCGTGGCTGGGCTCAAACCCTGACCACACTGAGCTTCTGACACCACGAGTCAGCTGGATTACACCACGACGCCACAGCACCTTCACTGGATCAATTTTTCCATGTGGTACATCATAATTGGTGAGATTGGGAACCGGACTACATATACCGTCATCATTGCCATTGATATTAACATTTATTTCACTGGATGGCAACCCGAATAGATGTTTAAGCTTGTGGCATACACACCAGATTTGATGGTTTGAGTTGTACACGCTTTTTTTTATAAGGAACCTACCTCAAGGCCTAGTTCTTAAAGTTCCTTATTTTCGGGCCTCTTTTGAGGCAATTGTAGCTCAAAAGTTCTTTAATAGTTCCTTAATTTTAACTGCACATACAGTGGTCTTAACAATAAAAGAGAGACATTTGCATGTGAGCAAAGCTCGAGACTACTCAAAGAAACATTGGATACATGCTTAACGACAATTTATGTGATTTTTGACTGCAAACGAATGGCACCGGCTTTCTAATTCTTGATTATTTGCAGTGATAAAAGTATTCAACATTGAAAAGTTCCTTAATGATTTTCTCTTTAGTAGTATAAGTTCTTTAAATTTTCGGGCCTTCTACATGTAGGTTCCTTATAAAGTGGTTCCTTATAAAAAAAAGCGTGTATAATAAGAGAGCTGACGACCATCCCGCTAGACTAAAACGCTCAGTGACAATAGCCCACAAACTTCTAAGTCACACAGTCAAGGTTCTCACTTCATTTGGCTTTGTGTTTCCCCTATTCATCTCCAGTTAGGCCTAACTACATAATGTATATTGTATACACATTTCACTTTCTGATTTTTTTTTTATTTTTAAGATGCCAAAAAACAAGCAAAAGCAACTCAGTTAACGAAACAACGAGATTTATTAACACAAAGAATCATAGCTTACCGAGATTTATTCACTACAAACAAACAGCTTGTCAGCGAAATGAAAGGTAATGTAGTTTAATATGGAATCCCTTCCTGTTATGTTTATTTCTAAGGGACTGGACCAACTAGGAAAAATTGGAAAGGAGTTCTTCTACTCGGCGAAAAACAAAAGAACATTACTCTTGTTTGGTTTTTTTCTCTTGAGTTAAAGTCCGCTTCGATTGATAATGAAAACATTCAACAAATGTTTATGAAGCTGATGATGATGATAATAAGGATGATGATGATGATAATGCTGATCTTGATGATGATGATTTTGATGATAATGATGACGATGATGATGATGATGATGATGATAATGATGATGATGATGATGATGATGACAATAATAAGGATGATGATGATGATAATGCTGATCTTGATGATGATGATGATAATGATGATGATGATGATGGTGATGACGATGATAATGCCTATTTTGATGATGATGATTTTGATGATGATCATGATGATGATGATGATGATGATGATGTTGTTGATGATGATGATGATGATGTTAATGTTGATGATGATGTTGTTGTTGATGATGATGATGATGATAATGATGATGTCGATGATTATGATGATGATGACGATAATGATGATGGTGATTTGTTATCGCCATTTTGTGAAGTAGCCTTGGTTGAAAAAAAATTCGTTAAACAGTTTTATCCTTACAATTCTTTTTTGAATTCAGAGGCTGTGCAAGAGGCGTCCTTGCTGGAGCAGAAAGCCAGAGCGGAATTGAGGGCAAATAATGTGAAGCGTGTGCAAACACTAAAAACGGTAAGTTCGACGAATGATTTTTCCTTTCTTGTTAGTGGTTGATGGTTCAAATCTCATTCACATTGCCTACCACAAGACTATCGTAAGTATCGTCCGCTCAGTTGTCTATGTTTCAGAGGTCAAGAAATCGATACCTAAGATATGTTGCATTTCAGGGCCTCTTTTAAGGGGATAAAACCGGGGGGGGCAAAAAATTTAAGGGGACTTATTGTTCTATTGTTTTATCTTCAGCGCTTTCTTTCACAGTGCGAGTGCAGTCTTGGTAAGTTCGTTCTTCTCTTAGTTTTTTGTCAGGAATACATGCACAGCCAGTAGTGCAGAGCTGGAGAAATAACTCAGGGGCAACTGTACTTCAGTTTAGAATTTGATAAAGTTACACTGATGTTACAGCTGACTGTAGATGCGCCCAAGGTGTACAGTGCCCTAGAAGTGCTCCTAATAAGGGGGTCTGGGGCATGCTCCCCCAGAAAATTTTTCAAAATGCAACCTCAAGATTGGCCCGGATTGGCTTTTTTGGCAGTTTTCTTCTGAGAGGACATTGTACTAGAGGGGCAATTTCATGAAACTAGGTGGGCAATGATAGGGATTAGGGGGCATTTGCATTTTAAAGTAGATTTGTGGGTTCTTCCCAGGGTATCTTTTAACATTGTGACTAGAGGGCCATTGGCACTTCATACTATGAAAACTACACCCATGTCACTGGTTATGCCCCCAATGGAGTCGGGCCCTCCTATGGGGCTGGCACACCAGTCAAATTTCCTAAAAAATGTGCCATGGTCCTTGCTATTATGCCTTATATGATGCAGGACTATTTTATCTCCTTCGAAGTAAATTGAATTCGAAGTTGCATTTTCCAGGTGCTAGTTCGATATTAGGAACTTATTCAAGTCCAGTGACTTGTTTAAGAATTTAGGACAGGCATTTCTTATATTCTAAATGTTTTCACGCAATATACATCGCTTTTTTAGCCGCAAGAGGTGTGCAGAGAGGTTTCTTCTCTCGTGAAAGAAAAAGTTGCAATAGAAAAACAGCCTAGAAGACAGTGCAGACTGCCGCTTGGTCCGCGAGACAAAAATATTCTTGGAAAGGTTGGTTTGTTTTCTTGCATTTTCAATAAGGCATAACTTGGAAGGTTGTGTTCCTGTGTTAACTTAAGCTGTGGCTAAACTAGCGGATATGTGGCGCGTAACATTGTAATCGGCATATCTCCCAAGATGGCTAAACCTGCGGGTGATAAGCGAGCAACATGTCCCCTGAGTCGCGGAGGCAAGAAATGTTTCTGTTGTCTCCCAGAAACATTTTCGTGTTTCTCGCTACAAATTTTGTCGTGCGCTACAAAGTTTCCAAGGTGGCTAAACTGGGAGACATCGAGGGGACATGTATAAAGACCGGAAGAACGCTATCAATATTGACTTCTTTCCACAGGTTGCTCATTTGGCAGAAATTTACGATGATGACGCAGCGAGAGTGTTGTCATGGCATCTGTCTGGTGATATGGATTGCATTGTTACCATAACAACGGATCAGGTCAGAGAGGCGTTTGTTGAGTTTGTTACAATTTCTAAACAGCATAGAGTTGACATTTGGTATCCTCATACCCTTAGAGAATCAGTTGTTCTTTTTTTTCATTTTATGGATTGTTTATCAGACTATATTAGATTGTCTTACAGTCAACTTTGTCCTGTTCGAACTTATGTGGTTCGAATCTCTATAATCTGATCTTACTATTTTTTCCTTATTTGATCTTCGTAAACAACTAATCAACAGTTCGGCGGGGAATACCATGATTGTGTGTGGGAAGGCATCACGATTGACGTAGTGGACATTCAGTACGGTGGGGATACCATGATGACTGTGGTGGAATACCATGATTGCCGAGGGGAGGCATCACGATTCCCGTGGCGGACATTCAGTACGGTGGGGGATACCATGATGACTGTGGTGGAATACCATGATTGCCAAGGGGAGGCATCTCTACGGTGGCGGATGTTCAGCACGGTTGGGTAAACAGCTAATAATAACGTTTTTTCCCCTCTACAGGCGAAGCAAGTATACAAAGAAACGAAGGGTCGACAACAAGTTCTACCGCTCGATTCAATTTTCACGAAAAGTCTACCATCATGGAATAAGTAAGTCTTAAGTGGCATACCGCAATTGATCTGATTTGAACCAAAGCACATATTTGTCATGAATATAATAAAAGATATTGTGCTGAAGAAGGCTCGACACAAAAGCCAACCGGGAGGAGAGTCTGAGGCTGTATGACGTGAACAGTCACTCTGCGATTTCATTGAGCTCTTTGGCTCAGCGGTATCGTCAGTTGGTTTTGATCATGCAGTCCTGGGTTCAAAATCAATTCTGGAATGCCTCTGGTGGAGTATCTATGCTTGTGTTCTCCATTCATAACAATTATATTTGGTAAAATATGTTTATACTAAAACTTGGATACTATAGAAAGCGGAGGCAAAAAAATAGACAAGATTTTTGGCACATAAAAATTATAGGTCTTTTTAAGTTAGCTTTTGTCATTATAGTTAAATATTTGCTGAAACTTTCCCATATTTTCAACTCGCAAAAATAATTTTAGATTCAGAGAAAAATAAGCGGTGCATTCATTGCTCTATTTGTTTTTCATTTAGGCCACTTCCGCATGAACGATTTCCTGGAATTAGAGCAACAGGAAACCCCGTTTTCGCGCGAAATTTGCTGACGTTCCCTGATCATGAAGACAAATGCAAGATTGGTGAGAGCAGCAGTTTTCTTAATTCATCTGTTAGTAATTAGCGTCTTATAAGGCTGTATTTTCTTGATAATAGATTATGGAGTAGAATTTCTCTACAGTATAGAAACAGGCAAGCAGTTTTAGTCTTTTTTCTTTAAGGGTTTTCAGCAACTGTTCTTCGGATGTGGACCTTTTTATCCTAGAACGAACAAGTATAGTGGTTGACGCGCAATCTATGACTCATAAACAAAGGGCTTGGTTGTCTGTCTCTTGTCCGGCCGATTGCCATTGTTACGGATATATCAATGGATGGTCGTCAGATGGGTGACCGGCGAAATTCTGCTAAGTCTTGAGTGATTTACTATAGGCCAGGATTTACTTAAAAGAGCGCGTACAGACGCAACCGCAGAATGCAAGGTTGCGGTGGATGTGCCACGATTTTGCGCAAAGCTCTAAATTATTTCAGTTCGTTGGTGAGAAGTTGTTTAAAGGTTTGACAGTTAGCGATAACTACGACTCATACGATTATTAGTCAACTGTAGGCTTCTGGGAACCTGAAGGCTCAACATTTAGCAGAATGCCTTGCTTATTTTATTATACTTTGTCGTGCGAGGCTAGGAACTCTGTTAATAAATGCCTGACTAAACTTGACAAAATTGTCGCGCAACATCGATTTTCGTATAATTTTGGTAATACATTTCAGAAAATTGGTATAAAAATGGGTATGAATTTTGTTTCTTGGGCGGCACATCCCTTTCCACAACTAAGTCAAGGACCCCCATCCGGTTATGCAAATCCGTCAACAAAAATGTAACAATAATCGTGCGCCAGTGTTCTCTTTTTGTTGACAGGCCGTAAAGGCGGGTTCAAACCGTGCCAACAGTGTTGGCCAACGTTTCGGTACGGTTTGCCATACGATCACAACATCTGAGGTGTTTTGGGTTGCTGACGTCATCTACAAATGATCTTCTACAAACATGGCCGAAACGAAGCAGCTGTTTGTTTATTGCTCGCCCTTTTGGTAGACAAGGAAGAAGGAAAAACTTTGTGATTCAACTCAAACCGCCAGCTTCAATCTATTTCTAATTTCAAGGTTTCCGAAATAACGACCGAAATTGAAAATGTTGTGCCAACATGTTGGCCAGACATAGCAAACCATACCAACAAATCAATTTTTTCCAATCGATGAAAATGTTGGCCATCATTTTTTCGTCAACAACATGTTGTTTGTTTGGACAACATCCATAGCAAACCGTGCCAACAAGTTGGCCAACAATTTTTGGCGACGATGTTGGCCAACATGTTGGCACGGTTTTCGCCCGGCTTAAGACTAATCGATTCGATGCATGATGATGGGAGGTGTTGAATTCCCTCTTATGGCACATCTGAGATACTCTATTGTTATTGACTACCACTTTATCGTTGCAGTATTCGGCATGTTGCTTGGTGACACAATAGTAATCAATGATTTGGACTCAGCCAATGATTATCGCCAGCAAGTAAGCATAAGAAACTTACCATAAATCATGGAATAAGAATTATTCGAGGGAGGGGTTTTATTCAAAAGTTCAATGGTTCCGGTGTGTTTCCGAAGGAATACACCTTTTCAACTAAGGGCCTCGTTTTAAAAAAAATCTGAAAATTGCCTCACAGAAACATTTCGACTTGAGATTCGAATTCAACGCCTTCGCTTTAGTGTTGAGGTAAATTTTTACGCCTCTACAATGTTGATTTTGTAGCGATTTAAATTTTGCAAATTTATAAGGGGTTTAACCGTGAAAAATGACCGAGAGTGTAAAATTTCACCCCAAGCGATTTTTCACGGTCAAATCCTTTACAAATTTTCAAACTTTTAGTCACTGTAGAATCAACATCGTAAGGACTAGAGGCGTAAAAATTTTCCTTGGCACTAAAATGAACGTGCTGAATCTGAATCTGGGGTCAAAATTTTTGTGCGAGCAAATTTTCGTAAATTTTGAAAACGAGGCTCTTAGTTGAAGTCAACAGTCAATGGTTGGTTGTTGGTTGAACTGATAGTTAAACCTATCAGCACTAGCTTTTTCAGTTTTAATTTTAATTAGTTGAAAGATTCATTATAGGCAAACACAAATTCATAACACCTTTGAATAATTCCCCATGGGGGCTTACTCGAAGGGAGGGCGTATTTGCAAAAATGAATTCTTAGGTGGGGGCTTATTTGAGGGGGCTTATTCGGAGGTGGGGGGTTATTCGAGGATTTACGGTATAGGGAAAAACAAATTCATTAGGCTTTTAAATTATTCCCCATGGTGGCTTATTCGAGGGGGGGGCTTATTTGCAAAAATTAATTCTTAGGTGGGGGCTTATTCGAGGGGGGGCTTTTCCGGAGATGGGGACAAAACCTTAAGTTTTTACCAAGACAGAATACACCGATATTGTATATGTGAAACCCGCTGTAAAATGAAGCTCGGCCTGTTGATAATTTGCGTTTTTTTCTAAGGTTGTAAAACACATGCCTTGTCCTACGATTTTAACAAGAAGCGGCGACAGAATTAGAAATAACGGTTAGTTGGAATATTGATGATTTGATTTCCGAATCTTTTTGTCTTGTTTCGTGTTGCGTTTCAACGTTTTGATTGTCTTTTTTTGCGCACATTCTCTTGACTTCGGTTCTTAGGCCCTGGCCAAAGGATCAAACATTGTTGGTCCAACCATTGTTGGTTGAAGTTGCTGTGGCGTCGTTGTGTAATCCAGCTGACTCGTGGTGTCAGAAGCTCAGTGTGGTCATAGTTCGAGCCCAGCCACGGTAGCGTCACAGCCAGGTTCGAGGTCTCGATAAGTTAACCCACTACTGAGATCCTAGCGACTGGCGCTAAAACACCATTTCATCTTCACATTCACCAACCTTTTTAAATTTTCTTTACAACAAATGTTTGACCGTTTGGCCACGTCCAACAACATTGCTGTTCAACACTTTGGAACAACGAAGTTATTGCTTATGCGCAAGTACAAGCGCCGTGTTGCTAAGAAATGTTGCTAGGTGGTAAAATGTTGGAAGCTGTTGCAGTTTGTCAAAAGCAAAAGAAACGTTTGATAAGCAATGTTGGAAAGGTGACCTAACGAGCAAACATTGCTTGACAAGCAAAAACAAGCAAAATTTGTGGCGTGATGTTCAAGCAAAAAATGTTTGACGAGCAATGCTTTCGGACGTGGCCAAATAGTCCCCAGGGGGGACTCATTAACTTTCAATACGGGGGGTCCATGCCACTATTTCCTTGCAGACCCCTAAATATTGAGTCTAATGTTTTGGGGACCCCAAATATTGAGTTTAATGTCATGGAGACCCCAAATATTGATATCTATTTTTGGACACCAAAAATGATTTCTCGGGTTTAGCAATCAGTTTCATGACAATTTACAATTTATAAGCTCTTTGCAGTTGGATGGGTCATTGTAATGAATCGCACCAAATCGCACGATTCTTCCTTCAGATTTGCGGACCCCAAATATTAAATTATTGTCCATGTTATAATTCGCAAACCCCAAATATTGAATAAGCTTAAGACTTCGGACCACAAATATTGGCATGGACCCCCCGTATTGAAAGTTAATGAGTACCCCCCTGGTAAATGGTCAAACAGTTTGCTTGACAAGCAAGTTTCAAATGTTGGACCAACAATGTTTGATCGTTTGGCAAGTGTCTTAATATGTCAACTGGGACGGTTAGCGGGAATCATATCAATCATTGAGGATAAGATTGCGTTGAACATTGGGTACTTCTCTCTGCTTTCGTATCCTTCAGCCATGTTCTTGATGTTCTAGGAAAATTTGGTGGATTACAAAACAAAGCGCCTCCCATAGACAGATTGCAAGGTGTTTTCTCAAGTCCACTGCCTGCTAATTATAATCAGCTTTGTACACAGATTGGTAAGTCCAGACTAGCCATGTATAAAATCCTTTCACAAAGTTTCCCTACTTTATATTGCTTTTCGTCCCCCATAATTTTTTTTGACAATTTTCTTACCTTTCCCCTGCTTATTTAATTTTCCGCAATACCTGCACCATTTTTGGCTATGTGAAAATCACAAATGAAATTTTGGAAAACTGTCCTTCCATTCAGCCTTTTTATATAATCCACAATTAATTGCTTTTCGTCCCCCATGAATCAATTTTTTTCGACAATTTTCTTACCTTTCCCCTGCTTATTAAATTCTCCGCAATACTTTCACCATTTTTGGCTATGTGAAAATCACAAATGAAATTTTGGAAAACTGTCCTTCCATTCAGCCTTTTTATATAATCCACAATTAATTGCTTTTCGTCCCCCATGAATCAATTTTTTTCGACAATTTTCTTACCTTTCCCCTGCTTATTAAATTTTCCGCAATACCTTTACCATTTTTGGCTATGTGAAAATCACAAATGAAATTTTGGAAAAATGTATTGCATTCAGCCTTATAAATAACTACACATCGATATTTACATTCATTGGCATTTTACTGATAGTTTTGATAACGAAGAGTTCTGTAGTCGACTAGAATTCAACCCCACTTAATCAAAACCCCCCTCTAATTAGATCTCGTTAAAAGTTTCCAACCTCTCCCCTCCATTTATCCTGGATTTTGAAAAAATTTGCTTGTTAGTCTTTTAATTTCTATTCTTTGTATACCCATCTCTTTCAGATTTGCTTTCAAGTTTTGAAGCTGTGGTTGCACGACATACTGAAGCTAAAGCTGAGCTGGAGGTAAACAAATTCTTTTCATGAGAAATTCGGGTTTGAATCATGTAAGATTTCTTCAGTATCAATAATTGAGAGCAGCAGTATCAGTATCTCTACGAAGTTGTCCTACTCAAACGATTCCAGCCCACGCATTTTACGTGCCTGCAGAGAACGAGCAGAAAACACACGGAGTCAGACGACATTTGAAAGACGATTCTTTATCTTTTCTATTGAAGCTGACTTTGCATGAATGACTGACTGACGACTGACTGACTGACTGACTGACTGACTGACTGACTGACTGACTGACTGACTGACTGACTGACTGACTGACTGACTGACTGACTGACTGACTGACTGACTGACTGACTGACTGGCTGGCTGGCTGGCTGACTGACTCACTGACTGACTCACTGACTGGCTGGCTGGCTGACTGACTGACTGACTGACTGACTGACTGACTGACTGACTGACTGACTGACCGACTGACTGACTGACTGACTGACTGACTGACTGACTGACTGACTGACTGACTGACTGTCTGACTGACTGTCTGACTGTCTGACTCACTGAATGACTGTGGGATAGTAATTTATGTGAAATAACTGTTCCTATTACAGTCACGCCGGGGTTGAGGTTGCGTTTGTTCATCTACTTTTCCTACTAGCGACTGGCGCTTAACATCTTCATCTTCACCACATTCACCTTCACTCACTGTGTTTAATGTAATTTTTTCTTTCAGTTTCAGACAGAGCGTTGTCACTCGGATAAGATGAGAACCGACTACAAAGAATGCCTAAATGCTGAAAAATTACTTCGAAGTATTGAAATACAATTAGGTATGACACCTACAGTAAATGAACACCCTCCCTCGTTTGAGGACTTCGTGGATAATAACGCGGACAACCGCACACAGAAACGAGGCGGTTTCAAAAGGACGCAGTTGTTTGAAGAGGAATCCCCATCGAAAAGGGGAAGGCAGGGAAACTCGAATTCTTCACGGCGTAGTGGTAGCTTTTTGCCTGCTGATGAAATAGAAAGTAAGCGCAAGCGAAGATGATAGTTTTGTAATCAAATGTTAAGTAACCATTTTTATTCCTTAATTTGTAGGTTTGCTGTAATTTTCAACGCTTCTACGCGTTTAATCAGAAACAGCAATAGACCTTTTGAAAGAGGTATGGGTCGGTGCTACATTTCCTGGAAAATGGTAGATACCTTGAGTAAGGGAAGCCTCTCTGAGGTCAACGACCTTGATTACAGTCGCGTTAGGAGAGTTAGTGAAGCAAATTTACTTCGAATTCATTAATATATCGAAGAAAGGGGGAGAAAAGGAATCTGTGACAGTAAATGTTAAAATTATCTGCAGAAACTGCAAGTAACGAACAAGAAGGAAAATACTTGATAAAATGCCTCCTAGACTAGATAAACTGGCACTTGGAACCTTTCTTTCACTTTGTTTTCTTTCGAACGTGAATGTTAAAAATTTGCTACAGTATCTCACTTGAAACGACCGCAATTCCGGCCTTTGTACACGGAAAAATTAAGATTGAGGCTTTCTCGTCTTAATTTTTCGGTTTCATTTTTTATTGTAAGCTTTCGATGCTGTTGTATATTTTTGTACGAAAACAATGTTTTTAAAAGTCGTTTATATTTTTCTGGCTGTACGAAGGACGAGATTTCTATTATCATTTTGTCACTGACTGCTTGTGTTGAGCGCCTAATTCTCCATGAAGCTGTCCCCTCGTTGTCCCCTTATTCGACCCTTCGCTCCGGAAATTTTTTAGCCCACCACTTGATTCTGAATTGGGTTCTTTCGCAGTTTTTACGATAGCTCCTCGTTACAAATGCAAATTATCGGAATAATTGGCTTGATTATTATAAGCCGCCCTTGAATATAAGCCACCCTTGATTATAAGCCGCTCTTGAATGTAAGCCGCCCTTGACTATACGCCGCCCATGAATATAAGCCACCCTTGATTATAAGCCGCCCATGAATATAAGCTGCCCTCGATTATAAGCCGCCCATGAATATAAGCTGCCCTCGATTATAAGCCGCCCTTGATTACAAGCCGCCCATGAATATAAGCCGCCCTTGAATATACGAAGAAGTCTTGTTGTAGGCCCACCAGTTGAAATTTTTGACCCGCGAAGAGGGCCGAAATGTCTAAAGAAAATGCATTGTACAAGAACAGAGTAGTGTTTCAGCTGTTTTGACCATTTGTTTGTTAGCTTATCAGATTATTCAAACTGAATTGAATTCTGAATAGAACTTCCACAGGTACCTGTTGTTGACCTTATAATGATGTGTGGAGTGTGGAGTTGCTTAGCTCAGCTCAAGCCGAATTCTCCTAGTGCTGGGTCCTTTCTTGTTCCCAGGTCCTGTGGTCCATATAAAACCACGTGATTTTAAGTTAATTCAACATTTGACATATTACATCCCTTCTTCCGTGATCTAAACAAATTCCTAAAGGTCAAAACTCGTCTTCGTCTGCTTCCTCGTCGCGTCAAAGTGAACACAACGAATCAAGAAAAGATTTGCAGAAGAGATACACGTTTAGTAGGTGAGTATTACTTCAAGTTTTATCTTTTGTTTTTAACATAAATTCTTGTTTTAGTACAGTATTATATAAATTTTTCGATATTGTTCTGTTGAGTTTTGTGTGGATATTTTTCCAGCCTGTTTTTGCGGTGACATGAGGTTTTTTGAATACAAATTTCTATCCAACAATAGGCATATTTACTTTCATGAAAATGATTCTTTGCAAAATACATGTCTTGAAAAGTTTTTATTAACCTAATTTACTTAATAATTTTGAATTTCAAGGCCTTTTTTATCGCAAAATGAGGTCTATTTGGTTTCAACTTTCGAAAATAAGGCAATAACAAACGATATATGTATTTCTGCAATTCTTTATTTGATAACTTCCCTTACTTCCACGACCACTTTTAATTCGTTTTTGTCAATATTTACCGCAAGTGTTGAAAAGAGGGCTTTGATAAAAGAGAAAAAATGGCTTCATGCTGTGTTAAAATAAAATATAATATGATTTTTCACGAGATCTGCGAAATCACCAAAATAATCACGATTCCTTCTTTCATGAAAGGATACCTGTTTGAAAAGATTAAATTTTAATAAGGAAAACCACAAATCTAAATTCTTTGTGAGTGCACAGTGCCCATTGGCAAAAGATTATGAAAACAGCAACAGAATCAAAAACTCCACAAAAGATTGGAATTTTAGCGTAACCGAGATTACCACTTCTTATTTCGTATTGCTAAAACTTTATAAAACATAGAATTTGAACTAGCTACTTTGCTTAAGATGTTTTGTATAACTTTAAGTTCAAAAGAAAGACATGACAAAAGGGGATAAAAATTTGTGGCCTAAAGGTCTCTTTCACAGTACAAAAGTTCCAGAGTTTCTTTACGATTACGTGCTCCCCACTCCACGAGTCTTACGCTCCCCATTTTACATAGACTTGCTTCCCAAGTCCCTAACTTTCACTCACATTGAATTGAATTGAATTGATGTTGTTGTTGTTCGCTACAGTTTAAGCGGCCAGTAATTCAATTCAATAGCGATTACTACGACTCATGTAGTAAGTCTGCATTTTACATTCGTTGTAGTCTACGCTTCTCCACACTCCGCCACCCTGCTCCACTCTTAGGAAACAGCAATTTTGTTGTTGTTGTTGTTGTGGCTGTTTCCGAAAGAGTGGGAGGAATGTAATAAGTCTAGCCTATTGTTTGCCTACCTGCAGACCAGTGTTTACCTCCAGACGAGTTTAGTTGAATTAGATTGCAATGAAAATTTCAATTCAACTCAACTCGTTTGGAGGTAAAAACCAGTTGAGTCTGTAGGCACGCTACCCACTATAGACTTATTACATTGCTCTCAGTTATCGGAACGAGCTACTAACAACTACATTACAACAAATGTAGTAAGTCTATCCTCGATGGCCGCTGCCGCATTGAATTTTCTCATTCTGCGAACAAGCACCGTTTGTCATCTCACTAAAGTTAGTGCTCCATCTGAAATCGAGGCCTGGGCATAGACAAAGCTTGTTAACTTCATGACAGCGAAGTCTTGTTGCCATTGTCGTTAAAAGAAGAAAATGTCGCGAACCGCAAAATTAATTGGACTATGGACTTGTTTATTTTTCTATTGTTATGTTAATCAAGTGAAAAATGCGTGGTTGAATTTTGTTTATTTTTCTATTGTAGTTGAAGTTTTTTTTGAGTTGTGAGTTGTGGAAAATGGTGAGAGAAAATTAGAAATCGAAGTTATCTTTTTGTTGTCGTTTACCTGAACCGTATCTTTACGACAAAGTGGCACCCCAGATGAAAGATCTGTAGTTTCTGTATTATCAAGTCTGTTTATCAAGAAATTCAACCAAAGAATGGCGTCGGAGACTGAGAGTATCGAGAACCTAACGAAGAAAATTCAGGGGAAAACCCGTTTCCTGAATTTCATCACAGATGAAACCAAAGAAATCTTAGAATCCAAAGTGTTAAAATCAATTGAAAGACAACTGAGAATTTATGAATCAAGATCAGAAGAAATACACGAGTTGAAAACAAAACTCCAAGAGCTGAAATTAGAGGAAGGTGAAGATCCCGAAGAGATACGTGCTGGAAGTAAACAAATAGAAGAGGGCCTAAAAGAATTCAGTCCCATCATGGCAGAATTGAGAGAATCAGTCAAGGAAATCAAGATGAAGGGAATGAGGGAAGAAGAAGACATGATGCTCTCAGCAAAACAACGACAGATTGAGGAGGAAATCAAACTAGAACAAGCTAGATACGAGCAGAAATTCAACTTTGAAAGGAAGTTAGAAGAACTAAAATCCCTAAAGCTAAGTGAACAGCAATCATCATCATCATCAAAGGTAAAGCTACCTAAATTAGTGATCAGTAAATTTCAAGGCACACATTTAGACTGGTTCCGATTTTGGAATCAATACGAAGCTGAAATAGATAAATCAAACATAGATGCTGTGTCTAAATTTTCGTACCTTAAAGAACTCTTAGTACCAAAGGCTAGAGTCAACATAGAGGGCCTGCCCTTTACTACTGAAGGTTATGAGAGAGCCAAACAAATTCTCAAATCTACTTATGGGAAAACTACTGAAGTTATCAACTCCTATGTTCAAAATATCATTTCTCTGCCTATCATTAAGGGGGCTAATCCTGGAAAAGTACATGAGTTCTATATGAAATTACTAACAAGTGTCCAAGCCCTTGAATCCATGGGGAAACTCAAAGAAATTAATGGATTTTCCCGAGCAACTCTTGACAAATTAGAGGGCATAAGATCAGACCTTGTACGCACAGATAATAACTGGCAGGAGTGGGGATTTCCCCAACTGTGTGATGCAATCAGGACATGGACTGAAAGAAACACAGTTTCAGATGTAGCAGCAGCAAGTCTAGCTGAATCAAATCAACCAAGACAGAACCGAAGAGAAAGGTCTTTTCAGGCTAGACAACAAGAATGGAAAAGAAGACCTTGTGTTTACTGTGAAGGAGATGATCATAAATCAGCTGATTGTAAGAAAGTAGTCCAAATATCAGAAAGAAAAGATCAATTAAAGAGAAAGAGACTTTGTTTCAATTGCACTGGAGCTAACCACCATGCTTCTGAATGCAGAATAAAAACAGGATGTTTAAAGTGCAAAAACAGGCATCACACATCTATTTGTGAAGAAAAACCCGAATTAGCACTACTTGCTTCTGAGGAACAAGGGGTCATTTACCCTGTGGTAATTGTAAAGGTCAATGGGATCAAATGCAGAGCTCTCTTAGACACTGGAGCAGGAAGCTCTTATATATCAGCCTTTTTAGTTAATCTCTTAGGAAAGAAACCAACAACAAGAGAGTATAGACAGATAGACATGATGATGACAACCACAACTAAGAAAATAGAAGTCTACAATGTGGAGGTGATGAATCTTAAAGGAGATTTCAAATTGAATGTAGATGTAAGCAAAGTTGACAGAGATGTTTTGTTGTCATTGAAAAATCCAAGATACACAGAAATTCTTCAGAAATATCCTCATTTGCAAGGAGTTATCATGGATGATGTTGATCAAAAGCCAGAACTGCCTGTTCATCTCATCATAGGAGCACCAGAGTATGCCAGAATCAAAACAGATACTAAGGCAAAAGTTGGCAAACCAGGAGAACCAGTAGGTGAACTAACAAGGTATGGATGGACTCTGATTTCCCCAGGATCAGAAATTGATACCAGCAACATGTTTTATGCAAGAACATCTGTTGCAGACTATGATAGACTGTGCAGTCTGGATGTCCTTGGTCTAGCCGAAAATGAGCTGGGGGAGAATGAAACAGTATACAGAGATTTCAAAGATCAACTTCAACAAGATCCTTCAGGTTTCTATGAAACAGGGCTTTTATGGAAAGCAAATTGCCCTCCTCTGGAAGATAATAAATCTGGTAGCTTAGCTAGACTAAGCAAGCTTATGCAAAGGTTGAAAAAGGAACCAGAACTCTTTGCTGAATATGAAGCAATAATGAAAGACCAAGAAGAGAAAGGGATCATAGAAGAAGCAAAAGAAGAACCAAAAGGCAAAAGTTTCTACCTCCCTCACAAACCTGTGGTGCGTCAGACGGCTGAAAGCACCAAAGTTAGAATCGTGTATGATGCTTCGGCAAGAGCTAATAGCATGTCAGCATCATTGAACGAGTGTCTTGAAACGGGACCAGCCCTACAGAATCTCATATTTGATGTGCTGGTAAGAAACAGAGCAAGGCCAGTGACATTAGCAGGTGATATTAAGCAAGCTTTCCTGCAAATTCGAATCAGGCAAGAGGATAGAGATGTACTTCGCTTTCACTGGGTGAGCAAAGAAGACCAACAAAAGATCAAAGTCTACCGTTTCACTAGGGCATTGTTTGGATTGAACCAATCACCATTCATCTTAGGTGGAACTGTAGAAACTCATCTCAGCAACATGGAAGAGGAGTACCCAGAGGAAGTCAACGAAATCAGAAGAAGTATCTATGTTGATGATATAATTCTGTCAGGAAATACTGTGGCCGAAATGCAAGAGCTCAAGAACAAAACCATTAAGATTTTCAATGCAGCTGGATTTGAACTACACAAATGGCATGCTAATTTCCCTGAACTGGAGGGTCATCAAACTGCAGAATTCAACACAAATGCTTATGAGCAGAGCTTCCAAGCAACAATTTGGAGTTAGAGCAGAGGAAACCAAGCTGTTGGGTCTATCTTGGAAGAAATCAGAGGACACTATCGGTATCGTTTTCCCAGCGAAACCAGAAACTATGACGAAAAGAACAGTTTTGCAGAACCTTGCTTCTATTTACGATCCATTGGGAATTGTTTCTCCTATGACATTATCAGGCAAATCAATCTACAGAGACATCTGTGAAAACAAGTTTGCATGGGACCAACCACTAACGGATCAGCTGTTAAAAAGATGGAATAGCTGGTCAAAGGCATTACCAGAACGAATCGAAGTTCCGAGAAGCCTATCAAGTTTCAGTGAGAGCATTGAAGGTATAGACCTTCATGCTTTTGGTGATGCAAGTAGCATTGGAACATGTGCTGCAGTTTATGCAGTGACCTATCAACCTTCAGGCATTAATCAAGGACTCCTGACTTCTAAATCAAGGCTTGCAAAACAAGGACTGACAATACCACGACTGGAGCTCGTCTCTGGTCACATGGCTGCTAATTTACTTGCCAACGTTAAGGAGAGTCTTGCAGGACTTCCTGTTAAGAGATGCTACGGGTGGCTTGATAGCATGGTGGCGTTGTATTGGATCGAGGGGCATGGCAACTATAAACAGTTCGTTAACAACCGGGTCAGGCAGATACAAGAAAAGAGCTTTATAGAATGGAATCACGTCAGTACAGTGGATAACCCAGCAGACATCGGTAGTAGAGGTTGCCTTGGCAGCAGAATACCCCAGAAATGGTTCAAAGGACCGGATTGGTTGTCAGATCAAAGCCAATGGCCACCAAAGATACACACCACACCTAATGCTGAAACAGAAGCAGAAGCTAAGCCTTTGACTAAAGAGATTCTCAGATCTGCACACCAAGAGAAAGATCAATTTGATATCATCCTCGAAAAGCACTCCTACTGGAAGGCAATGAGAATAACAACATGGGTATCCAGATTTATAGCTAACTGTAAAGTATCAAAGAAAAACAGAATAAGCGGACCAATCACAACCAAGGAAGTCCAGAGTCAGATCCTTTGGTGGGTAAAAAGAGTTCAAGGACAAGCTACAGAAACAGATTCGTTTAAGAAAGACCAGCAGAGGTTAAACTTGCAGAAAAATCACAAAGAAGTCTTTGAATGCAGAGGAAGGATACAGGGCAGCTATCCAGTATACCTACCCACAAATGCGTTGTTCACTGAGAAACTAGTGAAGGATGAACATGTATATGGAACACTGCATGGGGGAGTGAGTCTCACAATGACAAAGCTGAGAACTGTTTACTGGATCCCAAAGCTGAGGCAGTTGGTAAAACGGATCAGACATAACTGTGCTGGATGCAAGCGGTTCCATGCACAAGCATTTAACCACCCACCAGCAGGAGCACTGCCCAAAGACCGAACAGACGGAACACGACCATTCCAAGTGATTGGCTTGGACTACGCAGGTCCAATAGCATACAAGACCAAAACGAATGGGGAAGCCAAAGCATATATTTTGCTCTTTGCCTGCAGTCTGACAAGAGCTGTCTATATTGAGCTGGTTACAGATATGACAGTGGAACAGTTCATGCCAAAACTTAAAGAGCTTATAGCAAGACGTGGGCGGCCTGAAAAGATTTATTCGGATAATGCCAAAACATTTCAAGCTGCAGCAGCAAAGTTGAAGAAAATCATGAGGAATGAAGAGCTACACAATTATCTGGCAAGGAACAAAATCGTCTGGCAGTTCAACCTCAGTAAAGCCCCATGGTGGGGTGGCCAATTTGAACGGTTAATTGGCCTCGTGAAGCAGTCATTACACAAAGTTATCGGCAGAGCAAATCTAAAGTTTGATGAGCTAAAGCAGGTCATGCTCGACATAGAATGTTCATTAAACAATCGACCTCTGATGTATGTTGAAGATGACGTGCAGTTGCCGGAATTGACACCCAATATGATGCTGTTTGGGCAGAATGCTGCGCCTGTAGAAGAAGATGTTCACTTGATCGAGAACAACGATTTGCGGAAGAGAGCCAGATTCTTAGAGAAGTGCAAAGATCAGCTGTGGAGAAGATGGTCAACCGAGTACTTGAAAGCTCTTAGGGAAAAACACAATCTTAAACACAGTGGAAAAGAGAATAAAATCAGCGTTGGAGATGTCGTCCTCATCAAAGGCGAAGACAGAAACCGTGGAAAGTGGAGTATAGGTATCATAGTGAGTCTCATACCTGGAAAAGATGGCGTTATTAGAGCTGCAAGAGTTAAAACAAGAAGAACAATCGTTGAAAGAGCCGTGCAGCTATTATATCCTTTAGAGCTGTCATGTGACAATGCGTCAACAGTGAAGAACACTGAACTAAACCCAACAGCTGCTGAGTTCAGACCAAAGAGGAAAGCAGCCAGAGATGCGGAGGAGATTGTCAGAGAGACATTGATAGACGAAGAACGGGAACTGGAAGATGATTGACAGAGACATTTGACGCCCTAAGCTCAAATGGGGGGAGAGTGTCGCGAACCGCAAAGGACTATGGACTTGTTTATTTTTCTATTGTTATGTTAATCAAGTAAAAAACGTGGTTGAATTTTTGTAGTTGAAGTTTTTGAGTTGTGGAAAAATGGTGAGAGAAAATTAGAAATCGAAGTTATCTTTTTGTTGTCGTTTACCTGAACCGTATCTTTACGACACCAAGCCCCAAAGAGCGCTTCAATGCGTACAAGGAAATTCACGAAATGATAAAAAACATCGAAGACAAGAAAGGCCTAAGTGCAGTTAGTCAGATGAAAAACAGAGAGGATTGCATTCCTGAGTTCATTGAATGGGCAAAACAACAAAACATCTCCTTCGAGTCTGTTGAACTCAAATCCACACGAGATTCAGGGTTGGGAATTTTCGCAACAAAAAACCTCTGCGAAGCCGAAATGTTTATAAAAGTTCCTAAAAGTGCCATGATGACGTCAGAAACCGTTGCGAACTCTCCTATTGGTCGAATCGTTGCTGAAGACCCCATGCTGAGTAGCATGCCGAATGTTGCGTTGGCGCTTCTACTGGTGTACGAACTACTGAACGAAAAATCAAAATGGCAACCGTATATAAACATACTGCCAAGAAGCTATAGCAATATATTGTATTTTGATATTGCTGATGTTGAGTTGCTTAAAGGTACCTCTGTCTTTTTGGAGGCATTGAATGTTTTACGAAGCATCGCAAGACAGTATGCTTATATCAATAACTTGCTTCTTAAACATCTATTAGGCAAAAGTCTTGGTTTAGCCGATAGGATTACCTACGCTGATTATAAATGGGCAGTTGCTACCCTAATGACAAGACAGAACTCCATCCCATCTACTAATGGATTCCCCCCTGACATCGCGCTTATTCCATTCCTTGATTTATGTAATCATTCCGAGGGGGTCGCTTCCATCGACTTCAATCAAGAAGAAAAGTCCTGCGAATGTTTTGCTCCGTCGTCAATCGAAAAAGGAAACGAAGTTTTCATCAGCTATGGTGTTAGGCCTAACACAGAGCTTGTCATATATAACGGATTTTTCTACCCTGAAAATAGCCATGATTGTATCAAGCTAAAACTTGGAATAAGCAAAACTGACCCGGAATTTGAAATTAGGAGAGATCTATTGAGAAAACATGGACTTGAAGAAAGTTTCCAATTAGGTTGTTTGCCAACACCTTTGAGAGACCCGTTGAATTTTTTTCTATCGGTCGCAAATGCCTCACTGTCAGAGCTTGAAAGAATGAAAACCCTTGACAAGAGTGGACTTGAAGCTGAAGTTCGGACTGATATCATTATCGGAAAAGAAACAATGACAAAACGTTTGAAGTTCCTCAAGGATCGATGCACCTTGTTGCTGAAGCTTTTGCCGGTGATGTCTCTGCCTGATGACGAGGCTTCTGATGTCGCTATCCAACGCCCAACTGCTAAACTGAGTGCTGCTTTGCGAAATAACGAGAGACGAATTCTAAAAGAAGCGATATTGTATGCTGAAGATCAGTTGAAGAGTTTTCAAGAATGAATAACACTTGTCGGTAGCTATATAATTCGAGTTAACAAACTTATAATTTTAAGTCCCCTCTAGGACCTTTTAATTTCATGAACAAAATAGTACAAACTAAAACGTAATTTTTTATGAATCACAACAAATGGTTAACAATTATGTCAGCAAAGGGACGGTTTTTGTTATTTGTAGTTCATAGGTAGAGTGGCTGGCTAACTTCTTTGTTGGTTTAGTGGTTTTCCCGAAGTTCAACAATTCGGATCAACAACAAAAACTCGGGTTTATTCTGAATATGTTGACCCCCTTGACGACTCTTGCGGTATTTTGAAAGGAGAGCCCCGAGGGGCATTTCACTCTACGAAAAAGCGTACGAGATTCTGATTAAAACAAAAGGACTTCCAAAGGATTTCCAAGAAAACCATAGGACTTGCAACAAAGGTGTACGAGACTTCCAAGGAGTGAATCGCCCCTCGGAGAGCCCGATGCGGTGGCGACTTCTTTTTCCAAGAACTCAATCCCTTGAATTGCATCCGTATTTTGAATTTGCTTTCGACAGGGCCGTCGCTAGAACTCTCAAGCAGGGGGGGTGCCGAACGTAAATTTGCCGACAAAATTGGTGTGGCCTGCCTGCTATGATGCGTCTAAGGGCCCGCTCTGGAAGGCATAAAATTTTTTTTAAAAGTTGAGGGGCACAAGAAAAAGGGGAAACTTAAATAAAAATGAGCCCGAAAAGCATTTTTGACTAGGAGGTTCGGGGCATGCTCCCCGGGAAAATTTTGAGAATTATTGAGCTAGAATCGCTCTAATGACCATTTCGGGACCTTTAAATTACAATTTTCTGAGCCGTTATTCAGTTCGCTAATCCAATAGAGATCGACATAAAGACGGACTGATTAGAATGATTGTGGGATGTTGCGACCCCATAAGCTTTAGAGCCAATGGACCATTTACGAATGGAGATATGGAGATATACATACAGTAGACTGTCGTGTCGTCAGTCATTGAGCAATGAAGCAAGGGCTAAAGCAGTGCTAATTGTGAAGACCCAAAGACGTCTTCGAATTCATGCGAAGGTTTCCAAAGACGACAGAAGACATTGTAGTTCTAAGCGATTTATCTTTCTTGATCCGTCGGTTTTGCATAAAAAATTGTTCCTTTAACTAACTTTCAAATACTACGTAGTAATATACAAAAGGATATTATTATCGTTCAGTTATAATATGATGCACATGCAGGGAAGTTTCTCAGTTGCCAACAACGCCCGAATTAGATACAAGTTGCCGACAAGTCTTGAGGCCAGGGGGGTGCCGCACCCCCCGCACCCCCCCATAGCGACGCCCCTGGCTTTCGAAAACAACTTTCTACCTTTTCTAGATGTTTTCGTTGAAATTACTGCTACTGTATATCTCACCAGTAGCTATATACAAGAAACTAACCTTTTTTAGCGGCGATATGTTGGGATTCCTTTAGTCCAAAACAGAGGAAAGTTAGCCTCACCTACACTGTTGTTCATAGAGGCTGAAAACAACTAGGCTCGATTCGGAATCTGCCAAAATAAGGGCTGAAAACGGTTATCCTGAGGACGTTATTTCGGATTGTTTTCGCTTTTTTCGGCTAACAAATAGTACGGTCCGCAAAAAGTGCCGTATTGTATTTACATGAAAATGCCTTGGACAAGGAACGTCTCGTTGAGATTCGAAAATCAAGTAAAAGACGTCATTAATTGAGTGCTTCGTTGCTGCCAACCCTCGGTTAGTTTTTAGCATTCGGAAATTTCTCCAGCAATTCAAAGGCGTATCTACCACAACACAAAAAGCTGGTCGTTTATGAATTCGCGTGCCAGTGTGATGCCAAGTACGGTAGGTCGCACTCCCAAGAGATTTGGCGGAACTCCGCCTTAGCTAAGCATAGGTTCGGTCAGTTACTGACATTTTCACTGGAGTGTCGGACGGAAAAAGCGTACTGCATGTCGAAAGATATCTCACAGTTATGTGATTTGTTCTGTATTTCTTCTGATATACATTGCTTTCTTGCTTTTACGTTGGAAAACAACGACTTCAGAAGAAAAGCGGCATGCGAGTGACTACTATACTGTACAATATACAGTACTGTACTTCCTTATATTGTGCTGTCCTTTTGTACATTTGATCATTGCTTTGAGTTCAAGCATGACTGTGGTTCAAGTCTCGCTGATCACTTGTACGAGTCCATATCCTAGATTTACATGAAGTTTTTGGAATTATCTTACAACAACAACAACTCTTTTTTCCCCGATAAAATAATGGCGGATCAAGACAGTAGCAGCAGAAAGGAGAAGCAACAATATTACTATAATGGCCGCCCGCCTCACATCCTGTACTATCATCCACAGATGAAAGGGCTTGCAGCAGCAATTGCAAGAAGATGTGATACATGGAAATGCACTACTGTAAGTATTAGCCATCAAATCAAGAAAGAATAAATATTAGATATACGTCAAATTCGCTCAATTTAGGCCCATTGCGATAAATTTGCGAGCCGGTTCTTTGAGAGTTTCTAGACTGAGTTGACAAATTTCCAGTCAAAGCAAGAGTTTCACCCTCGAACAACTTAAAAAAACTTAATTCACGATTTCTTAATCTTCTCAAGTGCCACCACAAAGCAGAAAGCAGAAACAATATTTTTGTCCGAAGTCACCCAGCAGTCCGAAGTCACCCCGGTTGACGGTAGTAGGCCCGGATGCGGATCATGTGGGAAGAAGGTATGAAAGAGTCATTAACGTGCTGCCCTCATTCAATGGCTGCCCCACACACTAAAGAGCGTAGCTGCACGCTTCACATTGCCCATGGTGCATTCCGTGTTACCGCCACCGCCATGCCGGAGAATACGCCAACCAAATTGGACTTCACACCAAAAGAAACAATAGATCTATTGTTTTTTATTTAAAGAATAGTCTAGGCTATTGTTTTTTTGGAAAATCCACACCAGTATGCCAATAAAATTTCAGACTCCACACCAGAGATCTCCGGCATAGGCTACATGGAATGCACACCGGCACATTGCAAACTTTCCAATCTACATCTATGATGGCATTGTATTATCATTATAGATGTCAAGCAATAATGTTATGTTAGTCCTTTCCCTTTGCAATTTTGGAGGGATTTCATCAAGAAAGTAGAGGATGCAGAGTATCGTGGAAGGTTATCGTTTTCGTCGAAGTTTCAAGTATTTGCCTATCAATTTTCCAAGCACAATTTCAGGTCTCCATAGTAGCACAGCAGCACGCTTGACCCACAGTACCGCCCACTGAGCATCAAACAAAAACAGCACTCCTCTACTCAGCAAAATTTATTCACTAACAAGCAATGATGTGTTGTGCTGTTGCTAGTGAGAAGTGTGACTTTGCAATAGATGTTTCCACAAAATATGGCCGCCGTTTCTGCCAATCCCTTGTTTTTCTTAAGGTATTTCAAAAGGAATTCTGGGAATAATTTCCTTAGCTGCAGCTATGTAAAATATGTAACTAAGGAAATTATTCCCAGAATTCCATTTGAAAATCCTTAATGAAAACAGTAGGTAAAAACGGCTGCCATCTTTTGCGAAAGTGTCTATTGTTTTACCAGGATGTGAGAGTTAAGAATTATTCAATGCCTTATTTGCACTACAAATCTTTGAAAGAGTTCCTCTTTTGCTTCCATAGAATGATAACAGAGTAAGACAAAAGGTTGAATTGAAAGACACAATAAAGTGGGAAAGGTTTGAAGATGGTTGGCCAAATTTGTTTATTGAAGATGTGAAAAAAGATTGTGCTGGGAGAGATGGTAAATTTTTCATTTTTGTTTAAAAAAAAACTTTCAAGTTATCTTTCTGAATAGTGAAATTACCGTGGATATTGTTCCGGCAATGGATTTTATAACATTTTGGCTATTCCTCCAAAAAACATGCGCACTAACTATGTATTTGCACACAAACTCACACTCGCGCTTGCGCATAGTGAATAATTTTGTCATTTCACGCAATATTCGTTTACAACGACGTTTCATTTCACGTCTACTTTTTCAAAATTTAAGTGTCGTTTGACTACAAAATGTAGACGTCCAACGGATCCGTTGCGTTGGCCCTCGCGTAAAAAATTTTTAAGTGTCCGCTGGCTAGGCCATTTTTGGAGATCAAAAATTCCCAAAAATCTGCAACAAAAGTTTCCGGAAACTTTATAGATTCTTAAAATCATCGTTTTCTCTTGGAAAATACATTCGGATTGCTTATATTTTAATCGGGAAACAAAAAGTAGACGTTCAATGGACCCGTTGCGTAGGCTGAAAGACAAACTGGAGTACAAACTGCGCACAACACAAACTGAGTACTCAGAAGTCTAAGTACTCAGTACAAACTGCAGGTCAGGCAGTCTCAGCTCAGCCACGAACAATATACAACACAGAAAATGTAAAGTTTGTTTTCAATGCTATCGCGCAAACGCGAGTGAGGGTGAGTGTGAGTTTGTGCGCAAATATTTAGTGCGGATGTATGCCGGAGGAATAGCCAAAATGTTATAAAATCCGTGCCGGAACAATATCCACGGCGTTCTTTTAATGTATCAGAGTAACATTTAAAAAAATCATCCATGTGTTTTTCGAGAGTGAAATGATAGTTTACCTTGTCATATTTCTTGATTCTTTTTTAGTTATCTTCCTTGGCACTCTGCATTCTCCTGAACTTCTTTTTGCTCAGATTGCGATAGTCTACACCCTTCCAAGGTATACATTGAATCTGCTATTAATTTTATTACCTCTTAGTAAAGCATTCTTATTTTTATATAATGTGGATGGTTCGTTTCTTGCTCTTTTTATTTTGGAGTTGGATTAAAAGAATGTTCAATGAATTTCCCAGAGGCTGATAAAATGGGTTCTCTGATCACAAAAAGCGCCTGACTTCAATCAATTAAATAATGCTACTTTCTGTTGATGCCCTGTCAAAAGGAAGAGTGGTTGATTGCATTTCAGGCAGTTTTCTCACAGATTTCATGTAACCTTGTCTTAGTTCATTATTATTGATAATAAAGACGTATACCTACACATAAGCAGATCCATCAAACTTGAAGTTTTGCAGATGTATACACTACAGTTCAGGTGGCACTTAACAATGTTTTCGTTGGAACATACTGCCTGAGCTTGTGATCTATAGCTGACAAATTACACCTTGCTCTTTACGGATTAAAAAATTAGGCAAGATTTTTAAAATATGTATTGTTTCTTATGCCTAAATTCAGAGATTTTAAATTGTTCCTTATACTAGAATTGCGAAAATGAAACCTTTCAGGGTGGCATGTCCCAAGTACCCAAAATTCACATAGTGTCCCACATGAGATTATGGACCCTTCTAGGTGTTGCTGAGTCCTTCACTGACAGCAGAGAATTTCTATATATAGTCTCAGGGCTGGATATTCCCTCCTCTTGTTAGTTGGGAAGGACCAAGAATAGCGATTGACTGTAATGGACTCCATGGTACTATCATAGTCAAAAGAAAAGGCTGAGAAACAGATTTCAAACAGTCAGATAAATGAAAAGTTTTCCTACCTGTTTTAAATAATTTAGGTAAGGAAGGTGAAATTAGATGTATTCTCTTGACAGTTTACGAGTTTGGAAACATTTGGATGTAAAGAAGTTGACGTGAAATCAGACGAAAAATATGTTAAATCACAGTTAAATCGTTGTTGGCTGTCTTGGCATGCACACATGTAGGGGACATGCAGTCCAGGTTCGAGTTCCAGGAAAAATTCCAGGAACCCTTGTGTTTGCCATTCACGACAACTATAGATCTAAGATACTAAAAAAATATGTTTTTTAGGTATCTGGCAAGGTCTGTTACCTTTATTCTGCCGTATTTTCCGACTGGAACGATGGAACGGGTCGATACTGAGGGACAAGTTGCTACGGCTTCGGTATGTATTTTGAAAATGGCTCTTTCGTTGTATGTAAATCTACAAATATCTTAGCGTTTGCGATGTCTTTTTGGTCGTCTTTCGATTTATTCTAATGATTCGTTTGCTGAAAATCAGCCAGTAAAAAAACAGTAGCGTAACGGAGTAACGGAGACGCTAGTGGCCCGTAGGAATTTAGAAGGATGAGCCCTATGTAAGGATGGCGAACGACGTGGCTCTACGGAGGAAGAGGGTGAAGATGAAGGTGAAGGTGAAATGGTGTTTTAGCGCCAGTCGCTAGGATCTCAGTAGTAGGTTAACTAATCGAGACCTCGACCCTGGCCGTGACGCTACCGTGGCTGAACTCGAACCTGACCACACTGAGCTTCTGACACCACGAGTCAGCTGGATTACACCACGACGCCACAGCACCTTCTATGAATAGTGGGGAATTGTTTGAAAACATGCCTTTTAGAACCTTGAAAATTGTACGTTACGTATCCCTAGTTAATGACTGCTTATCGGACGGCCTAAGGAAGCCTTTTAGGATAATACACTTTTGTTAATAAGCAACTGATCAATAAGCAACTAGGGCTGAGATTTTGTTAAAATTTTTGGCGAAATAGCTTTCTTTATACTGTACATCCTTGCAAACTTGTCAATTACATTGAAAGGCCAGAAAAGAGCCAAAATAAGAGGTTTTAGGGGGTACCAGTCATTATGTGAGGGCTGAAATACTAGATATGTTAAGCAACTCTTGAGGGCTGGATCATGTTGCTTATTGAAAAATAAGTTTATGGCCAAAAGCGCCCGCTACGAAAAATTTGTCGGGGCCCCTTTTGTAGGGGGGGGGGCATTTGTTCTTGAACTAAGGGAGGCTAAACTGCGTTACGCTACTTTGCTTGTTTCTAGAATTGTTCCTCTTTTTAGACACTTGCACGCCTGCTATCTGGTACACCACTGTCAGCAAGAGGACCATGTCAGCTCGTGATGTTTGATATTCATGCCTTGCAAGAAAGGTTTTATTTCAGTGATAATATCATTCCAAGGTAATAATCGATTATCATTTGATTCCTCGGTGGAGGGGGGGGGGGCACAATATCGCAGATCACCCTCGGGCAAACATTTGGACATAATTGGTATAATATCTTACTTCTTGTTTTGTAGACTTGAAACAGCCATACCACTACTGCTACGGGAAATAAGAAAGCTTGATTTCAGCAATGTTACAATTGCTTTTCCAGACGAAGGTGCTTTTAAGAGATTCCATCAAATGTTTGAGAGAGAGTTCCCTTTAATAACATGCATCAAGATCAGAGACAATGGAAAGAGAATAGTTAAAATCAAAGAAGGTTAGTTTAGTGTATTAATCTATTCGTTCTGGTGAAATACCCAGTTGATTTGATTCGAGCCTCGGTTACATGATCAGAGAGCCAATGACAAGTACGGTTTAACTTCGATTAGAAGCAACCTTCTGTAAATGCCCCCCCACAAGCCCTCTCCAAACCTTGAATTGTTGTATAAATGCTCCCATATATCAAATACCCTCTTTCTTCTACATTAAACGGCCTTCTTGAAAGATGGCGTTTGCTTGAAACAATGACCACTAACTTTAACATGGTTAAAAATCAGGATTTTTATGGAAGAATTTATAAACTAGACTTGTCCCAAGTCCCTTACTTTCGCTCACATTGAATTGAATTGATGTTGTTGTTGTTCGCTTCAGTTTAGTTTGAGCGTCCAGCAATTCAATTCAATAGCGAAGACTGCGACTCGTGTAGTAAGTCTATTTATAAACCAGGCTGTCTTTATCTCGGATTTTCTTTCCTTATTATATATTTATCCTGTCCTGTATCATGTTTACCATTCAGGAAAAAATCTACTTGTGGTGTAGACTTGCTTCCCAAGTCCTTAACTTTCGCTGACATTGAATTGAATTGATATTGTTGTTGTTCGCTTCAGTCAAACGATCTCGTGCCGTTCGTGTCGTTAGTTTGAGCGTCCAGCAATTCAATTCAATAGCGATAACTCCGACTCATGTAGTAAGTCTACTTGCAGTGTAGACTTATTACCTGAGTCCCCGAGTCTCAGTTATCGCTCAGTTATCGCTCACCAAACTGAGATCGCTCGAACTGTTTGAGCGTCCAGTAGTTGAACCAGTTGAACTCAATAGCGATAACTACGAGGTCTACTCGTGGTATCTAATGTTTTCCTTGCATACTGTCTCTTATTTTTAAGGTTGTGCATCAGGACGTCACTGTATCATTGTTGATGATCTCGTTATGACTGGTGGTACATTAATTCAATGTGCAAAGGTAATATTTTACTATTACAAATGATTTGAACAATAATCTTGTTTGCAAGTTCATTTCGTTCTGAAAGAAAGCCTTGAATTGTAGCCCTAAAGCTCCACCCCGGCCAAACGTAGCGAAAATTTCACCCAACCTTGGGCAACATTCATGTTTGGCGATTTTATAGTCCCCTTGACTTCGTCGGACTAAAGATTTACCAAACTCAGAGAAACAAACCAGAGTAATAGTGTATCTTCATCAATATCTCACACATACAAAATACACACGAAAACTCAACCACGCTACTTTTAATTAACATAAACGTCACGCATGACATCAATCAGTGTCCAGTCTCTTTTCTTCTGTGGCGTGGGGTAAACTGATTTTCTTCGTTCCGGGTCCCTCTCAGTTCAGTCCGAAATGTTGGCAGCGTTTGACCACGCTGTCTGATGAGCCAACATCATGTTGGGTGATGTTGGCTGAAGTTTGATCAGGGTCAAAACGCACCCAACATTTCAGATTGTTGGCTTTAAGTTCGCCTGGCGGAGCGGGAATGGCAGCAGCTAAGTGATATGTTGCCCATGTATACAATAGATGAAGCTGTTCTCTTTCGAGATGTGCTGCATCGCCATTATCTCAATTTCACCAATAGTAGGGATGAAAGCAGATGAGCTTTGACTCCTATGTAAAAAATACCAGACTTGTTTGATGAAATTTGGGATCAGGTTCCTTTCTGACTTAAAAACTATAATGTTTTATATTTATATGAGGCATCCGTTATTTCGAACATTCGCTATCTCGAACAAATTCCAGTTTCCCTTGATAGTTCGAGATAGCGGATGTCAACTGTATGTATTTTTTGGGTGTGTGTGAAAACGTCTGGGCCGAGCCCCGCTGTTATGTCCATATTAAAGTAAACTCCCTGCGCATGTGATACTAGATAGCTTTGAGCAAATGCTCCAGTTTTTATGAAGCTTATTTTTAAGAGAAATTTGATTTTTCAGGCACTAAAGAATGCTGGTGCAGAAAAGGTAAGGGCCTGTTTACATGGAGGCTGGTCAGCCTGGTTAGCCGAGCTAGCTCGGTTAGGCGAGATCCTTTTTCAGAGCGTTTACATGGATAAATTTTCCAGCCCGGTTAGCCGAGCTAGCCTTGCTTATTAACACTTTTCCATTCTTTCCTGTCAGAATTTCACCTCGCCTGACCGGGCTGGCCTGCTCTCCATATAAACGCAAAGTGAACAAACAAAAGATTCTTTTGTTCCCGCAGATCTCGGCCAGGTGAGATCCGCGTCCTTTGATCACGGATCTCGCCTCACCGGGCTGGGTGATTATTAATGTAAACGCAAGATTCACAAATAAAAGAATTAATTGTTCTGTCAGATCTTGCTTGGCCGAGCCTGAGCCAGCTCGCCTAACCGGGCTGGCCCGCCTCCATGTAAACAGGCCCTCTCACTGCTCAACGACGTAATTTTTTTCGTAACTGAAAAACCGCGTCATTTTTTGGCAGCAAATAGAATTCACAAGCCAAAAGGGCTTACCCGTTTAACCTTAAAACCCAAAGAGCCCCTTAATGCGTTGCGCAGCAGAAAGCACAAGTTTGATTTAGATGTTACAGATATTTATTTTTACACTGATTCTTGTTCTAATGGAACATAAATTAATGAAATCAGTACTAACTCTTATGTGCCCAATTGCTGGGGTCGGAATAGGCAGGGGGCGGGGGTTGGTACTACACTCAGGATCTTATTGGCAGGGGTCGGAATATAAACGGGGGGGCGGACTGTATTTGACAAACTTTGTCAGGGAACTGCTGAAACGCAAAGCAAGGGGCCCTATAGTACTTTTAGGCTATATCAACATCAATATTAATGCAAATCTTAATAAGCGGGGGGTCCTAATAAGAGCACGGGGTTTGAAAATTTTTAGCAGGGGTGATGGCAATTAGGTACCTTAGAGTAGAATTTTAAAGCATTGGTAGGCAGCTTTCGGCTGGTTCCCTAAATTTGCCCACCATCTCAATTTTTTAGATTTTTATTGCTCAACTGTCATATTAATTAAGTATATTGTTCTTAAGCTTATTTAACAAAAATAAATATAAAATTATATATAGACTTTTAAAGTTATCTTGCATTGCATTAAGCCTCAATCTCTTCTCATGGTCAAGGCGAACAATTTCCACGGGAAAATTTTGAGGCTGCAAACATGATAATTAATTAGAGATTTTTGATGTATTTGTAATTTATCTTAATATATATTAATTTATCCTACGATTCACAGAGATGTTGATATTTATTGGTTATTCGTTTTAATTTTAAAAAGTGATTTATTATACAAATCTTTCTTGGAGGATAAATGCAAGGAGATAATGAAAAGTTGAAAAATCAGCAATTCTTCAATATGTTCTTCTTTCCTCGGTTATTTCATTACATTGTTAGAATTTACCATTACTTGTCACAAATATTCTTTGAGAAAGTCCTTTTCATCCAAACATAAAAAGCATTGCATAAGAAGTGATAAATTCTACTCAGTTTAAGCTGTGTACATTAGCTGAGTAATGTCTCTTCTTACCAAAGTCTTACTTATTTTGCTTTATACATACACGTCCAAGGACCGATGCTGGGTCTTTGAAAATTATCAATCAAATACTTGTCTGTTTTTCCTGGGGTTTTTGCATTATCTTGCATCAAACACAATCACTAAGAAGAAAAATAATATATCATCATTTTGTTGCTCATATGATGTTCAATATTTTTTGCGACTAAGAGCAACATAAGCCAATTCTACAAAAGCTCAACTTTTGGTAGACCAATTTCATGGGCTGGCATGGTGGCAGGCAAGTGTAGCAGTGGGCCATGGTGGCAGTTAGCAAAGGTGATAGTGGGCCAAGGTGGCAGTGGGCCAAGGTGGCAGTGGTCCAAGGTGGCAGTGGGCCAAGGTGACAGTTAGCCAAGGTGACAGTGGGTCAAAGTCCAAGGTGGCAGTGGGCCAAGGTGGCAGTGGACCAAGGTGGCAGTGGACCAAGGTGGCAGTGGACCAAGGTGGTAGTGGGCCAAGCTGACAGTGGGCCAAGGTGGCAGTGGGCCAAGGTGGCAGTGGGCCAAGCTGACAGTGGGCCAAGCTGGCAGTGGGCCAAGGTGGCTGTGGCCCAGGTGACAGTGGGTCAAGGTGACAGTGGGCCAAGGTGACAGTTAGCCAAGGTGACAGTGGGCCAAAGTAGAACTTGGCAGTTGGTCAAGGTGGCAGTGGGCCAAGGTAGCAGTCTAGAAAACAGAAAGGTTTAGATTATCTTGGGTGTGTCATACTTTCCAAACTGTGTCTTGCAGACTGTCAGGCAAGAGACAGAAGTAACAACAATTGGACTGAGAAAGTGGGCAAGTCTGGTCTAAACATAGGAGGTCTACCGTCTAATGAATGCATCACATCGTGGGAAATGTATTTTTAGGTAAATGTCCCTATGATCAAAGGAAAGTTTTGTTTTGGGAAAATAACTCTTGTTTTTCTCTTTGAATGAACAAAGGGATCTTGGGCTTAGCAGTTAGAGCAGTAGATATTTTGTTGAAATCATTAGCAATTACCACACTACCTCTTCTAGTCCTTTTCTTGTACATGATTCTATAACCACATTCTCTGCATCTGATTGGATCTCTTGCCTTGATTTCATTTTCTGTGTGACATTCTACAAACAAAATATTCTTTTATTGTCCATTTCTGAATCAAAAGATGAAATATCTCTGTCTGTATGAGATTAGGGAACATAATTGTTCTATATTAGACATGATAGTCACCACTTATCATGACAAGCCTTTGATATTTAGTTGGGCAACGTTTCGAGAGAGATCCGTCTCCCATCATCGGGCAATGAGAAATGTGGTTTCTTGCCTATTTATTGCAAAGGTCGGATCGAAAGGTGTGAAATTAACCGGACCTGCGAGGAAGCTCGGAATTTTTTGGCGCTCAATTTCTAAAATTTTTGGCGCCAAAATTGCGTTCAGTGCAACTTTTGATGTTATTCAACCAGATTTCTGGGATTGAGTAAGATACTTGATTGATACAAGGAGTTGATAGAACTGAGTGAATGCTTTCTTTAACGAGCCTATTTTTCCAGTTCTTATCTTCATCAATCACTGAAATGTTATCCCAATCCATCTGGTGTTTTTCCATCCAACAATGATTGGCAAGATCACTTTTGTCAGTTCGACCATGGGTCACATTCGCTTTATGTTCTTTGAGCCTAGTACCTATATATGATTTAGGACAATCTCTGCATGGTATTTTGTATACCACGTTTGATTTTTCAAGATCGTCACCTTTGTCTTTTGGTCTTGAAAGCGACTTTTTAAGTGTATTAAGGGAATAAAAAGTACACCTTATATTTTGTTTAGACAAAGATCGACGGATTTTCTCACTTGTCCCTCTGATATATGGCAGGTTCATAGAACATTTAGGCTCCTCTTTGTCAGCCTCAGTATTCTGTCTGGGCTTTGAGATTTTTCTCGTGACCTTGCGTATGTCTTCTTGTTTATATTCATTGGCCTTTAGAACGCTTGAGATCCTTTTGTACTCATTATCTAGATCATCAAGATTGCTCGTGATAGATTTTGCTCTGTTGAACAGTAGATATTTAAGGTGTTTGGGTTAGGGTAGGGTTTTAGTGTTCGGGTGGGTTAAGGTTTTTGAAGTAAATGTCATTCATTCAAATCAATACTGCATTTTTGAAGGTGTCCGCTAAACTGCATTTGCCAGACTGGAATGTGTGCTTGCTGTGCTCCAAAGATTATTGTTTTTTAAACGATAGAGATTGTTTTTTAAACAATAGTAGAGCCATTGTTTTCTATTGTTTTCATAGAAACTCTTTGGTGTGCAGAGCTTCTATTTCATTTTGTTTGTGTACCTACCTACTGCATGTTATTCTAGAGAGTTTTGGAACTAAACTAAAATACAAACCACCACATATATAAATCATTGCAGATTTTGTTGAAGAAGCATTCTGGCCTTGAGATCTTGGGTCCATGCTGAAATAATCTTCTATCTGGAAGGCTAGAAATGATTGCTTTGCGTAAGAGCAGAACAAGTGGAACACACATTGATGGTACTAATTCAATTCAATTTTAAGGATATCTTTGGTTCGAGGCAACTCGAACACGAGGCCGCATCACTTTGAGAAAGATGGTGGCGAAAAATTTTTCATGGAAGTAATGCAAGCAAGATAATTCTGAAAAATGGCTGATGCAGTTCGATTATGCGATAGTCCTGGTTGTCAGAACCCTGCAAAACTCCAGTGTCCAACTTGCATAAAGCTAGGGATAGTTGAAGGAAGTTATTTCTGCCAGCAGGTGAGTATGTATCAATGTGATGAAAAAAAGAGATACACCCATGAAGTAAAGTTAAGGAGGGGCTGGGTCCCAACCCATGTGGAACTGTGGAAATCAATGCCCCTTTTTGGGGAACAATAGCTTTCAATGAATGCGTGATGGGTGCACACGGATTCCATCTCAGATAGGTGTAGGGTACCTATATAATGATCCAAAAATGAAAAGCGTTTAATTGCAAACAAAAACCACTCCATCATCAAAAAATGCCTGGCAATTATAATTTCTATGGTTGAAGCATTTTTCCCCAGTTTGAAAACTTTTGCAGGAATTGGTTGCTGAGAAGGAGGGGGGTGAAAGGGGGTATTAAAATACGCAAATACACCTACTTGTCACAAACAAATACGAAAATCCACTAATTTTCGATGTCACATGAAATCGTACCACACAGTCGTCATTTTACTCTGCATGGGGCAAAAAGGATCCGAAAATCCGTTTGAAAGATAGTCTTAAGTCCGAAATACGCCTTAGAATATCGGGAAAATGCGTAATCCACCAAGAAACTAAGATACCAAAATCTGTTTAGTAAAACTGATGAATGCAAAATCCCCTTCTTGTAATCAATGAAATACATTGATCTGCCAAGTCTAACCCCCCCCCATCCCCCCCAGGAAGCAAGAGGCATCACATAGCTAGCCATAATTGACTCTTTTTTAGAGGATGAACACTTGAATGAACAATAGTACAGACAATTCTGGAAAAGTTTTCTTTGCTCCCACGATATATTGCACTTGCAGCCCTATGCCCTGATATTGCCGTTGTTTTTGGCCACACAACTTGCTGTACTTTTCACTTTTTCTTTTGTAGGAGTGCTTCAAGAAAAGCTGGAAAACACATAAAGCAGTTCATAAAAGAGACAAACAAGAAGGTATGACTCTTAGATGAGGGGATTTTGGGGGGTTCTGGAAACTGTAAAACCACTCAAAATTTGGTCAAAAACCGTGAAACTGTGCTGTATTTTGAACAAAACTGAATGGCACAATGTTAAGTCTCTGTTTTTTCCCAAAAATTGCCCAGAATCTATATAAAATCAAGGTTAGTCAACTTTTGCTGTTCACTTCATGTTTTTGAAACGTTTTCCTCCCATAAAAATTTTTGTTTTCATTGCGGGCTAACCTGTAGCTTCACTGAGCCGGCATTCTGTGCCAAAAATGCAAAAGCTTAATCAGAAACCCGAAAAATTATCCAGAAATGTCATAAAACCGTTCGCTGACAAGATTTTGAAAACTGAAAAGCCACAAAGTTTTTCGGGAAAAAACCGAAAACCTGAGCCAAAATATTGGCAGAACCCTGTCTCTATTATTATAATCTGTTGTGGCCAAACATTTTTTATTACTCTATCAAACTTCAGCCAATATCACCTAACATGATTAGTCAACTTTTGCAGTTCACTTCATGTTTTTGAAACGTTTTCCTCCCATAACAATTGTTTTTTTCATTGCGGGCTAACCTGTAGCTTCACTGAGCTGGCATTCAGTACCAAAAATGCAAAATCTTAATCAAAAACTGAAAAATTTATCCAGACATGCCGTAAAACCGCTCACTGACGATATTTTCAAAAATGAAAAACCAAGAAGTTTTTCAAAGTTTTTCGGGGAAAAGCCGGAAACCTTAGTAAAAATATTTGCAAAACCGTGTTTCTATAATTACAATCTGTTGTGGCCAAACATTTTTACTCTTATCAAACTTCAGCCAGCATCACACAACATGATGTTGGCTTATCCAACAAGGTCAAGAAGGCCAAACACTACCAACATTTTGCCCAACATGAATGTTGAAAAACGGTTTGGTGAAATGTTGGCTGTGTTACTGTGCAACAAGTAATCCTTGTGTAGTTGTCTATTGAAGAAAATTGAAGGAGAGTTTTTCTTTTCCAGACCAAAGTGCACTGCAGAATGGTTCATCTGACAGTGAAAACCCTGGTAGTTATAACCCATATCCTGGATATCAATATACTGGAAATCTAAGACCATTTCCTTTGGTAAGGGAATTCGTTGCAGGCTTATATTTTATAAAGAACAATTATAAGTAACCTGCATGTACAAGGACCGAAAATTTAAAGAACATATACTAGTCTTTGAGTTGTACAAAACTTCAAAATTGCGATAAAGAGCTGAAACATTTTTTGGGCATACTTAAAATTTTTTTTGGTCTGACGCTCCTCAGAGTATCAATGTCAGAAACAGACCGAAACAATGAACTAAGGGGGAATTTATACCCAGATGCAGCTCGTAATGCACCAATGGGAAAGAGAAGCTGAAAGTAGGTACGTAGGTCGTACTTCCCAGAGCTTAGGTGATAGGATAAAGCAGCATGTCCCTACTAATATTCGTCTGCACAATTTTCGGCAATGAGAGCAACCACCTCGTGGGTCCAAACAACAACCCAGTCTCAAACATGATTCGGCCATACAACAACATCCACTCGATAACCCAATCTGTGCAGAAAATTAATTGTTTCAAAATCATTGGCAAAGCAAGATCTTTGGGTTTTGGTATCTGTTTACATCAAAACCAAAAGGCCGGTTCTGTGTAGACAGAAAGAGTTCGTTTTCTCACTTGGACTCTTCAAATGATTCTATTGGTCTTCCTGCTGTTGCCGACCAGCTGATTGGTGTTTAAAACACAATGCCAATTCGCAATTTTGAACATATGCTACTGAAGAGAAAGTCACTAGTTTTCGAGCGGTAGAAAATTTCAAAATGGCGAGAGAAACAACAGAAGCATCTCTGGAAATACTTTGAAGCTTTTTTCGTCTGATACACTTCATAATATCAACGTCAGAAACAAAGCAGAACAATTTGTTTCTTTATTTTGGGGGGTTTTTTCCCGAAATCTGGACGAATAACGAAATCGGTGAGAGTAATACTAATTATTTTTCATTAGTCGGGTTGTTTGGTCTATTTCTGTAACTCTGAGGAGTGTAAACCAAGAAGCTGGATACATAAATGAAGACGAACTATGACAAAAAGTTACCTTACTTTATCTATATAAATTATGTTAACAAGAGATTAAAAAATATAGACTTATTTTTGAACGTTTCGATCTTATGATCTTCTTCAGCAAACTGAAGAAGATCATAAGAAATAAAGACGAACGTTTTCCTCCGCGAATACTTTGAAATTATTTAAAATTTTAATATTTTTTGCAAGCTGATTGGTGTTTAAAATACAATGCAGATTTTGGCTTCACTTTTTGATTGGTCCATTTCGATCTGCATATGGGTATAAATTACGCCTTACTCAATTGTTTCAGCCTGTTTCGACGTTTAAACTCTGGGGAGTGTGTGACGAAAAAAGCTTTTAAGCCGCGGCTACACTTGGGACTATTTGCTTGAAAGGGTGAGGCGACACACCTTAGAGTGTCCTCTCATGAAAATATCCTGAAGTGGCTACACGCTGTGACAAAAATGCTACGACAGAAGTTCTTCGACAATTAACTTGCGTGATAAGAGGTAAGGGTCCTAGAAAATTTCAAGGAAAAGGCGCGAAAACAATGCAATGTGTTGCGTCGCCAATTCAAAAACCGGCTACACGTTGCGACATTACTGGCGACAAAAGTTCAACCAAAGTATTTTGTTTGAAATTACATCCCTGGCTAAACGTGCGAATCTTGGTTGTTCCGGTCGCAGCGTCAATTTTTCAACATATTCTGACGCAAATTTTAAGCAAAAATTCGCTCGTGTAGCCGCATGTCCAAAGTTTCTGCTGCTTCTCGCAATTTGAAAAAATAGCTAACAGTTTAACTCAAATTAAAGCAATTTTCTTCTTTCCAGTCTGATAAAAGGCATGTTCCAGAAGACATTGAAAGGCCAGATTATGCTGATCATCCTCGAGGTTTGTAATTATTATTATTATTATGATCTACAAAAAGTGCTAAGCCAAGGTAGTGTTAATAAATGCACATTTTCTTTTCCTTTCTTATTTTAAATTTTGTCAAAGATTTCCCATAATTTCTATCTTGTGCTAATACTTTGGCATTCTCCCATGTGATATTCAATTTTGCCAATTTTTCTTCTACACATTTCAACCAAGTGATTTTGCGTCGACCACTGGGCATTCTAACAATTCGTTCCGCTTCTTCCAGTGCTGTCCTTGCAGGCGTGTTTGCTGGCATTCGCAATACATGCAGTTTTTTTATAAGCAACCGCTTATAAGCAACCAAGATGTAGAAGGCCTGAAAGTTTAAGCAACGTTACAGGAAAAAAACTAAGCAACTTTTTAAATTTTTTACAATTTATATCACTGCAAGCAATCAAGGATTGATCAAAATAGAAGCTATTTCCATTTGTCGTCAAAACTCGCATACATATAAACGGAGTTTTTCTCGTTAAGTGAGGCATTTCATTGAGGGGTTTCCGTTTAACTTTCAATACCAAGTCTCAAATGGTAACAATATCAGCAGGGAGAAATAATTCTAGTTATTTTATGTGCAATGTTAGATTTTGCTGTTTTTCTAGCCTCTATACTATTCTTAGGGCAAAAAAGATACAGTTAAAATTAAGCAACTGTTAAGCAACTTTTGCTACTAAAAGGTGGCTATAAAACGTCCAAAAATAAGCAACTTTTGGAACTAGGGCCGAGCGAAGTTGCTTATAAAAAATACTGCGTGTAAGTGACCAATCAATCTGATTCTTGCTGTTTCAATTGTTTTTGTCATGTGTTTGTGAGGTTTGGAATGCATATTTTATTTACATTGGATATCTTTAAATGTTCATAATATATCTCCTTGTATTAAGGATATCCTGTGAGCGAAATGATGGTCAAACGAAGTACACAGATTCAAGTTTTGAATGAAGACGACATCAAATCTATGAGAGAAGTTTGTAGGGTATGATTTACCAAAGAATATTTTGTTACTTTTGTCACTTTCTCTTGATTTTCTTTGCTATTTCGTGTTACAGTACTGCTATCGCGATCTCTCTATGAAACTCTAGTAAACGCTGACAGCATTTTGCAAAAGATCTCAAATCAGATGGATTTGTTTAGAAAGCGATAACATGCATCGACACGATTTATTTCAGAAATCTGTTGCTTCTATGCCGTACCTATAGAAGTGAAAAATGTGTACCCTGGTCTTAAGTTCGTATATTGAAAACTCTCTCTCGATTTCATTTGTTTTAAATTTCTTTTGTGTAAAACTCGATATTGTTTGAAACTTAACAATTTTTTTTTGAATTCATGTATTTTTTTGAAACTTTTACTCTAGCGTAAAACATACACGCCGGAAGCCAGTTATTTCTTTTTTCTATTGTTTCGGGCACATTTTCTGTTCGAATATATTGTCAGTTTCACCCGCCAGGTGAATCCGAGAACAAAGGCAGAAAAAGTTTTCAGCCAATAGAATCCGGGTGAATCTGCTTTTTGAAAATGACAATTCAGAATTCCTTTATCTGGTTGGTTTTCTTATGTCGGAGTTGTGCTACTAAGGGCGTGTTCTTCTGAACCTCCAAACCGTCCCAATTTCGAAAGAAGAAAACTTCCAAAAACAGAATCCATGATTTTCAAAAAAACCAGGATTTCTGAAAATCCGAGACTTTTCAAAAGTTTGTTCCAAACGTCAGTAAACTTTCGCACCAATATTCTTGCTTTCCACGTCCCCAGAGCCATTCGTGGGATGTGTCCTGGGGGTCTCCTGGCAAATAGTAAAATGGAAGTCTCTTTCGAAATTCAAA
>JACTAT010000037.1:7729506-7742133 GCA_014526335.1 Chrysaora quinquecirrha
AAAAAAGTTAAAATTTGGACTACTGTTAATGGAAGAAGGAGCTTATTTCAAAGGAAACAAAATTCAGAGATAATTTCATATAAAACGGCTGTTCTCTCTCTCTCTGATAGAGGAGTGTATACTGTTATCTGGACATTTGTGTTCTTCTATTCATGTTTTTGGGAAGAAAAAAGATAATGACAGCAATCTGAATGTTTCTATTTTATTACTTTCTATGCTAAAGTAGGAAAATGAAAACTGCTCTGGGTGCCTGTTAGAAAGGGTCGCTAAAGTAAAACATTGCAGAATTAGGGTGTTGGACGTGGATAGTTATTGGAGGGGGGCTTCTAAGAGATGGTGGGCGCTTAATAGAGGAAATACTAAGATTCTTCTTTGCTTTGTCTCTTGATGATTTTAGTTAGGACATTTTGTGAAAATTGACAATTTGATGCTCAGATAAAGACGGCATTGCAATTCCGATGTCCATCCCTCTTCAAAGATACAGTAAATCTGTAAATACAGGGTGTTCCGAAAAGAAGGAACCCGGTAAAGAAACCTTCGTACAAAAATCGAAATTTAGTTTTTGAGCATAAAATTTGGTACACTTGTTTTTGAAGGAATACGAATTATGCAGACATCACTTTATAATGCTTTATTTACATCATAAATAACACTAGGAAGAGCCAAAAAATTTTTGACATAATTTTTTTGGTCAACACAACGGACATTCAAATGTCTTCTTCAAAGCAAAACTCAACGTAAACAATGTTTTCAACAATTTCACCCGTCTAAATCAATCAATTTTCAAATCCTTGGCCTGAACTGGTCAATTGTTGTTTCAATAAACTCTTGCTGTAACTTATCCCAGCACCCAAAAATCGTCAATGGCATGAAATGCACATGCTTTTTTATCAATGAAATTCATTACAGCATATTTATATTAAGACGAAATTTGAAAACTCATCCTCTTACTCACAAGAGTGTATGTACACAGTCAGTATTATGACAAAATTTTGTTGGCCTTGAACCCACGGTTCGCAAATAAGAACAATTTCTAAAGCAGGTTCCTTTCTTTGGGAACACCCTGTAATAATGGTTGTGGTCAAACCAGACACATTAACTGTGCCATGTGCCATATTATTCTTTTAAGACAACGATCCAAAGATTAGTTTACATGGAGTATATCTCAGCTTTTTGATATTATCTCTAAACCTTATTCTTTCTAGAAAACAAAGCTGTGGGAGTAATGAAGCCAGGTCACGTGTTTACTGTCGAACCAATGATAAACCAAGGTATGTTACACGCTTCTTTAGGCAAATTTCTATTCATTAAGTTTTTAGGCGTAGAAGAATTTTGGGCCTATTGAAATTTCGGGTCTATTAAAGTTTTGGGCGTAATGAGCTTTAAAGCAGTTGGTTAGTGCATTTGATTTGAATTGCATTTATGCATCTCACGGCAGAGGTCCTAGGTTCAGCCCTACTATCTGGTGATCGCGGACGTACCACCACTTAAATAGTTTAAAGCACTGACGTTTCAGCTTCGGTCTTTGCGTTCCTTTTAAGAGATGCTGCTTAGGGGATGGGCATCCACCAAGCTTGAGAATAATCACTTTATCATAAGTGTTCGGATTGGGCAATGCGTTCAAACAAAATTATCTTGTTTGCTTGTACTTTGAGTTGTGTGTGGATGGTTTCAACTCGATCACAATTGTCATTCGGCTTAATTTTTGTTAGCTTACTGTTAAAAGAAGCTTATTTTTAATAATAAGAAATATCAAAGCCATCTGTAAATTTTACTTACAAAGGTGTGAATGCAAAGTTTAGATCTTATCATGAACATTCGTGTGATAGCCATAATATTAGTAGTTCTGTATTTTGTAGCAAAACGAGTCAGATATTTAAAAAAATGCCCATAAATTTTCCCAAAACAGTATGACGCAAAAGTGTTTATCTAATCTATATTAATGGCAATAGCTTTACAAACTAAATTTACAAGCACCTACAATCGTTCGGGATCTTCATAATCAAATCTAAATATAAATGATGTCCAATTTAGTGAATCAAGAAGCACGAAAATCAGTCGTCAGCCATTCAGGCAGCCAAGCAGCCAGCCGGTCAGTCAGTCAGGCAGCCAGCCAGCCAGTCAGTCAATCAATTAGTCAGTTAGTCAGTCAGCCAGTCAGTCAATCAGTAAGTCAGTAAGTCAGCCAGCCAACCAGCCAGCCAGCCAGGCAGTCAGTCAGTCAGTCAGTCAGTCGGGCAGCCAGCCAGCCAGTCAGTCAATTAGTCAGTTAGTCAGTCAGCCAGTCAGTCAGTCAGTAAGTCAGCCAGCCAACCAGCCAGCCAGCCAGCCAGCCAGCCAGCCAGCCAGGCAGTCAGTCAGTCAGTCAGGCAGCCAGCCAGCCAGTCAGTCAATTAGTCAGTTAGTCAGTCAGTCAGTCATTCAGTCAGTAAGCCAGTAAGTCAGCCAGCCAACCAGCCAGCCAGTCAGTCAGTCAGTCAGTCAATCAGTCAGTCAATGGTAGTCAGTCATTCAGTCAGTCAGTCAGTCAGTCCGTCCGTCAGTTACCATGTCAGTCAGTCAGTCAGTCAGTCGAAGTCAGTCAGTCAGTAAGTCAAGACCCTCAGGAATGGAGAAGGTTATGCGACAGTACGACGAAAAATAATAGTTTGCTTGACACTGTTGCCATAATTTGTCAGAAACTTTATATTAAACTCTGGATAATTCCTTGTCTCCTTATTAATGTTTAAATTTTAGACATTCTTGGTAGTTTTCGTTCAATAAAGAGCCCATATTTTTTACACAACTTTCGACACAGTTTTGCTCTGCTCTTGCCATTGTAGTTTTTCTGTGCTCACAGCTTACATCCGAGAATCTTCGCCTTGAACTAAATCACTATCAGCGACTTTACTGTTAGTTTTTTTTCGCTCTTGAATTAACAGCATGCTGATTTCAACATCTTTTTTACTGCTCTACGCAAGTCACTGTTAAGACATACATAAATCACTGGGTCGAATACAGAATTCATATAATTCAGCAAATACAAGGAATAAGCATACTTCACTCTTCGATACTCGAAGCAAAACCCACACAGTATCTCCGTAGCGACGAACAGTACATATGGTAGTGTACATATGCAGTGTATCGCAACTATACATAGTATCGTTCTTAATGCTTTATTGTGTCGTTTTCTTGGCAGAAATTTCGCAGATCTATGCTTATAATTTGTGCCTGTAGTACCCATCGTCTGTAGAGTATCTGAATCGTTTGTTATTCCAATTTGAGTGTTAGCTTCAGTAGTTATTCTCCCAGATGCCCTGCACCTCTTTTGGGAGTCCTCGATTTTCTTGCCCTGGCATCTTGCAAATGCCAGAATACGGAGATTGAAGCAGATTGTTGCTAAAAGAAAGACAGTTACCAGAGCTGCTATCCAGAAGAAATAAAAACTGTTAACCAATTTCGATAGAATACAGTTCTTTATATCCAGTCGATAGTTCGGCCCTTTCGCTTGATGAAATGCTGCGTTGGTCATGACGGGGAGTGTATTAACTGCAGAAATAGCCCATAATACTCCAATAAGGATCTTCGCTCTCTTGGAGCTCATTTTATAGAAGTATTTTAACGGACAGCTTATGTACATGTATCTATCGTATGTCAACAAGCATAGGTTCCCTATGCTTAGGGTATAGAATAGCACAATAACAACAAGGGAAGCCTTGCAAAATGCGGCCCCACCAATCAAGTTCACGCTCATGCCAACGAAAAATCCAAATATGCAGACCAGTAAATCAACAATTGCGAGATTTGTGAAGAATATGTTGGAGCATGTTGTGAAGTGACTTTGTTTGCAAAATGTTATAATGACGATTATATTGCTTGCGATTCCAGCAGGGGCTGTGATTGACAAGAATACCAAGCTAAAAATCCGTTGCAAACTCATTTTGTATTTTGGTATTCTTCCTTTTTGGACTTTTGAGTCACGTTCTCTTGTAGTCTACAATCGTGTAGTCTGGTAGTCTTTGTGGACTACGGTCGTGTAGTCTTGTAGCTTTTGTGGACTACGATGAAATTCTCGTTTAGACTGGGATCAAACTACAATCAGATTCTTTAGTGTAGTCCAAGATCTATTCGTTTTGCAGACAACGGTTGGACTTTCTTGTTAATTTTCAATCAAATTCCCTTGTACGCTTTGATCAAGCTTTTCCGTAGACTGTAGGCTCTATAGGATCTAATTTTTTGTAGACTGCAATGAAATCCTCTTATCAGATTCTCCTCTCGTATATACTACAGCCAATACTTTGTAACCTGTGATCGATCTCTCTTGACTTGAAGTAGAATTAGTGTAGGCTGTGAGCAATTTCTCTTCTTGATTACAGCCAAGCTCTTACGAGAAAGAGATCAAATTCTCTTGTAGAGTTCTATTGTAACTTTTTGGTAGTCTAAATCAAATTTTCTAGGCTACAGCCAAGCTCTTTCGTAGACGTTGATTCAACTCTCTTGTAGACTGCGATCAAACTCCGTTGTAGACTACAATGAAATCTTCTTGTAGTTTAAGGGGCTGATTATATGAGAGTTTTCAGCCCGGGCTAGAATTTCAGCTCGGTTAGCCGGGTTGGAATTGGCGTGCGATTATATGAACGTTTCCAGCCGGGCTGAAATCGAATACCTAAGACAAATAACGCCAAAATTGACACGTTTTGACACGAAACTAAAACCACAGTCAAACTAGGCTTGCGCAAAGAGAGTTCCTAGCCCGGGCTGGAAAAAATTTGCGATTACATGAGAAATTTCAGCCCGTTCAAGCGGGCTGGAAATCCTAGCCCGCCTAGCTGAAGGAGGGCTGGAATTCCAGCCCGGGCTGGGTTTTCAGCCCGGGCTGAAATTATCTCATGTAATCACAAAATCAATTTTGCAGAGAATTGACTGGAGAGGAGGGCTGAGTTTGCAGCCCGTTTAACCGGGCTGAAATTCCAGCCCGGGCTGAAAACTCTCATATAATCGGCCCCTAAATCAGATTTTTCCTTAGGCTGCAAAAAAGATTTTATGTAGACGGTAATCTCACTCTTGCAAATTTTGATCAAATTCCGTTGTAGACTACAGTGATATCTTTTTGAAATCTACACCAGATTTTCTCTTAGGCTTTGACCAAGTCCTTTTGTAGACGGTGATGTAGCTTTCTTGAAGACTGTGATCGAATTCCCTTGTAGACTACCGTTAAATGTTCTTGAAATCTACACAATATTTTCTTGATGTTTGGTTGTTTTGTTTATAAGTTTTGTAAATATTGCTTGCAAACGGTCAGATTTTACTATGTTGATTATATTGAATCTCCTATTTTTCCCTCTGCATTTACGTGTCTTATAATCTCGGATCTTTTCTCCAAACATTGACATGAGTTTCTGCTGAAATGGAATAAGATGTATAAATTATTCATCATATAGACAACGATTAGCAATAACAGAAGAGGAATTGTTTATTCTTTACTCCACATCAATATGGGTTTTATAATAATATTTCTCTTACTTATTTTAATAATTTTTCAGATTTCTATAGCATGAAGAAATAAAAATCCAGCAGCAGTTGAGCTGATAGGTTGTTCGTTAGTAAGTTAATTACTTCCCTAGTTAGTTAGCTAGTTAATTTCAGTTAGCTAGTTAATTGGCTACTAGTGATTTAGTTAGCTACTAAGTTAGTTAGTTAGTTTGTTTGTTTGTTTGTTTGTTAGTTTGTTTGTTAGCTTTTTGTTAATTAGTTATTTTGTTAGTTAGTTAAATAGTTAGTTAGTTAGTTAATTAATTAATTAGTTTGTTAGTTAATTAGTTAATTAGTTAGTTATTAAGTTAGTTAATTTGTTTGTTTGTTAGTTAGTTAGTTAGTTAGTTAGTTAGTTAGTTAGTTAGTTAGTTGGTTGGTTGGTTGGTTGGTTAGTTAGTTAGTTAGTAAGTTAGTTAGTTAGTTAGTTAGTTAGTTAGTTGGTAGCTACTTCAACTCGAAGATGCTCTATTAAACCAATACTACTTCACTGTGTGGCGGAACGAGATCCCAACTTTTAGGGGTGTGCTATGGCACATTGAAAACTGCCCCAATTTTTCCTTTTGTTTTCCTATTATTTCAGGTATGAAGTGCCATGTTTTTCTATAATTTCCCGAAAATTTTCCTAGAAGAGCGAAATTTTTCACGAATTCGGCAATTTTTGACATTGTTTTGGGGGAATGTTACACCCCTCATCTCCCGCCCAGAAGCTACGCGTTGGCTTAAATAAATAAGACCTGATTAAAGCGCAGGTGTCTCCGTAATTGATTTAACGGATTCACAGAAATTTGTCGCAGTTTCATAGATTCGAAACATCAAGAAATTTGAACAGAACAGTTATGAAACAGATACGTCCTGGTAATCTTTTTAATTCTAGTGGCATTCAAAGCCTTACAACGCAGTAGCGAACAGGATCAGTACCGCAGTCTAACCCTAAAGCAGTTGCTTCAGTTTTTGTTTGATTAAGATTCTTTTATTTGACTTGATCTATAGGTAGGGACCACTCAGTACAGTGAGCAATAACTTTGGATTTTTTTTTTAGATTTATTAGATACACTTGTTTTTTATAAAGAAATTTTTCAAAGGAAACATACTTCAAGAGCACCAAAAACTTGATAACCCCAAAATATCTTAAAACTATGCTTTCCATGATCAAAACAACTACAATCATGGACAAAATATGTTGAGACAGACACTCAGTCATGTTGATTGGGGGCCAAATTGACTTTATTTAAGTGTCAAGGTATTTAGCATTTCTACTAATTGGGGACACTGTCAGTTATTACCCCAGAAATCTGGGTACTCATTTACCGACCTCGGAAGGATGGACAGCTGAGTTGACTGTGGGGTTGTAGTAAGTGGTGAGACAAGCGCCTTGACCAGTCGGCCACACCACCTGTTAAATTTCAAAGGTCGACGTGTTTCTTTTATCAGTTTCTTGGGTAGGATGAAATTTCTACTTCCAAAGGCTACTAAAGCTGAGAACATGACCGCTCCATTTTCAAATATGATACCCTTGGCTAGACCAAAATTGCAAAAAGGATACCCTTGGCTAGACTAGAAATCCGAAAAAGTATACCATCTAGCGCGGCACATTCTCAGGTACCTTGTCTATGGACGAGTCCCCCCGTGGATCTTGTCCACGCTTTATAATGGTCTTGAAAAATCTTTCATTAAAATACCCTTGGAGCCCTGAGAGAAAGACGAAAAACTGTAAGAAATTTCCCGGGGGGCACTTCCATTGTTCGTTATACTAGACGTGCCGCCCAAATGGGTAACTATTTCAGCGCCAATTTCCCTCCATATGGGTTGATTTTTCGTAAAGAATCTCTCGCCGCATTTAGGGTTGCCTCAGGCGTTAAATTGGGTTCAAACACTTGAGATATTGGCACAAATGGGTAAAAAATTTCGTTGCTTTTTCTATACATGGGTACCACGAGAAGCAGAATTTGTCGGTAGATATGGGTGGGTTTTGAAAAACTGGGTGGCACGTCTAGTTATTTGGACAATGAAGTACCCCCGGGAGAATATGCTAAAATGAGCAAAAATTTGCACAGACATAGAGTTAAGGCCTATGGCACTCACCTTAACAAGAAATCGAAGAAACTGTTGATATAAACCAGGATGCAAGGCCGAATAGCGACGCGACGTATTATTGCATCAGTTTTCCTATTGATTTGAATTTTTTCTCGAGTCTTCCTTTTATACCTGCAAGAATACCATGCAATTATTACAAAATGTTGCGTATCATATCTTCTATCTATACATCTTTACGTTACAAACCTTGTTGCTATTCATATATCTATATGTATCTCTTTGGGTCAGTATCGTGTACGGTAGAAAGCAAAATTTGTGACTACTTATATTGTGGTATCTATGGAGAAAGTAAATACAGTCACACTTATTTCGTGTTATGATAATTCAACAAAGCGATAGCGGGAATAGGTACACATGCGCAATAGTCAATATATTTGTATAACTTTGATATGATTAGTTGTTTAATTGAAGCTGTCTTTTAAGATAAACGATCAATTTAGTCAAAGTTGTAAGATTTGTATTGCATAACTATCACAGTGCTTCCGTGCGGCAAATATTTCATAAGCGAAAAGATACCTTAAGACATTAGTTTACCGCTTCTTGTATTTGATGTCGAAATACACGTTTTTTATTTTATAAGAAAGTTTTTTTGGACCAGTATTGAAACTTTCTTAGATATTTCATATTTTCAGTACCAAAACTTTCTTGTGACTTTCTTAGGAAAAATTTTTGGAATGCAGTATGTTTGCAAATGCACAGTTTAAGGCACTGTATACGATGCACAATTATCACGTTTTCCATAGAAAATAGCCATAAGACGCGCGTAATAGCAGGATGAACGACTAAAGAGAAGAGCGAAAACGAAATATAGAGCATTGAGAGTGAAAATATGAAATAGAACTTTCTTAAGTTTCAAGAATCTAGTATTGAACTTTCTTAAGTTTTTAAGATGTTGAGCACTACTTTCTTATAAACCACTTTCTTATTAAAAAAAACGTGTATAATGAATGTAGAAAAATAATTTTTTAGTTGTACAAAGCTTCAAAATTGAGATAAAGGCAGAATCATCATAGACTTGCTTCCCAAGTCCCTAACTTTCGCTCACATTGAATTGAATTGATGTTGTTGTTGTTCGCTACAGTCAGGTTACTTTGAGCGTCCAGCTTAGTTGGGTCGAGTTAGTTAGTTTGAGCGTCCAGCAATTCAATTCAATAGCGATAACTACGACTCATGTAGTAAGTCTAGAATCATCATAGGGAATAATTGAAAGCTTTTTTCGGCCTCGTTTTCGTCTGACACTCCTCGGAGTATAAACATGAAAAACAGACCGAAACAATTGACTAAAGCGGAATATAAGCCCAGATGCGGATTGAAATGCACCAATCAGAAAGTAGTGCTGAGTTGGCATTGTGTTTTAAACACCAATAAGCTCACGGGGAACAGCGTGACTACAAATAAAACTAATTATTATATGGTGTTCAAAAATACGGCTGTTCAGACCGCCAACGGGGCAATCTGATTGGTTCTTCATGGTCAGTAAAAGCCTTATTGACCGGCGTTGATATAACCACGTGATAAAGCCACAATTTCTTCTTGAACATCTCTTTTCATACAATCAAACATATCTTCAATTTTAGAGAAGAGCACCATTTAGGAGAAACCCAAAGCTAAGATTTTAGTGAAATTTTCTGAAAACTTTGAAACTACCAAATATCATCTGCCAGTGTGAAACATTTGTCCGAGGGGCAATTTATGTCTTGGAAATCTCGTACACCTTTCCTGGAACCCCATTATTTCATAGAAATTCCGTGGGAATCATTTTGTTTTGAAAGAAATCTTGTACGCCTTAACAAAGAGTGAATGCCCTTCGCATTTCTCCAGAAACACCCTTGAAAAATCTGTCCAGAAATTAGAAACTGCCAAACTGTGATGAGAACAAAGCTTTGGTTTCTTGTAAATGTCATTGCGTGCAGTTTCGCATGATACTCCTGATGGATTTTCATCTTTTCATACAATCAAACAGACCTTCAATTTTAGCAAATATGAATATCGATTTCTTCAAAGTTGACTGTTTGTCAGGAAACACCTTTTCTCAAGCAAAGATTTGTTTCCTCTTATTTGAGATAGATAATTCCACACGGAACTAAAGATGGTTCCTAGGATCATAACGATCATAACTTTATAGGATCATAACGGTCCGAAATAGATCGCACCATTGTTACTATAGACTTCCTAATCGCACGTAGAAACCACTTTATCTTAGCAATTGTAGTATAATCTTAAGATCGTGGAGTCGGGATCGCAGCACCGTAAAATTAAGAATGGGTTCAACTCTGAAGATTTCTCAGCGAAATGGATCTCCATGAAAAAAAAACACTTTTTCATGATCAGCTCATCGAAAAGGCTTTCTACTTGGACATTCAGGTTCGATGCGAAGAATAGTATTCTTCCATCCTTCCTTAAAGGCAAGTGGCGTACCACAAATGATGGGATTTGAACCCAAGACTGCATGATCAGAGAGCCCGGGGCTTTATTCTTAGTTTTCCATCCGAGGCTTGATAGTTCGTTAAAGTTCCTCAACCTTTTTGAAATTTTCAGTCTCGAGTTCCTAACAAAGATGTTCCGTAAAGAAACGAAATTAGGCAGAATGAAATAACAAAACAACCTTACCACTGAGTTCTATCTAATCAGTCCTTAGACCTTCTCTTTCATTCCATCCTTAACGTTTTCCCTCAAATAGTTAAACCTTAAATTTAGGTTTTTTGGTGTCAGCAATCATATTTTTACTTTCAATAAGAAGAGAAAACGGTAGACCATTCATTTAAATTTAAAACTGTGTTTTGATTGATCTTGCTAGGCTACCCGTGATTAACACACCACGATCTCAGATACATTTTGATCGAAATTTACCAGCAATGCTAATAAGAATATTCGATTTGCTCGTTTTTTGTTTGTTCACCTGACAAAACGCTTGCATTGCTTTAGGTTTCTGTGATTTCTCTTCACAACCAACGTGTTTCTTTGTCAATAAATTTTTCACTTCTGGCTGAGAAAACGGCTGAAAAATCTATTGCCTCCTAGGGTTAGTTTGCTTGGTTGACACAGACGGAGTGTTTAGGGGGAGGGGGTCTGGAAACCGTAAAACTGCTCAAAATCTGCTCCAAAACCCATAAAACCGTGCGATATTTTGAACAAAACCGTATGGCACGATGTTAAATCTCCGTTTATACATAAATTGCACAGAATCTATTAGAACTCTTAAGTTACTTAACTTAAGTCTTAAGTCAGAGCACTCTGAGAAAAAAACTTTTTGTTGCTGTAGTTGTTAGAAGCTGTTTTCGAAAGATTGGGAGGAAGGAAATAAGTAAAGACCTATTACCTGAGTCCCAGTTATCGCTCATGAAACCGAGGCTAACACTAAAATAAGATCGCTCAAACTGAGTGTACAAATGCACCCGACGTAGTTATAGCGGGGTGTCGGTGTGATGGAGAAGCGAAAACTAACGACTCAAGCAATAAGTCTATAATTAGTATACAAAGCCCTCACAACAATAACAACAACAACAGCAACAACAAAAGTAACAACTGCAACGGCAGCCTTTTAAACAGTGACAAAGTGACAGCAGCTTACCCACTGAATTAAAATTGATTTGAAATTGAAAAGGTATTCTGAATCAAAGCCCAAGCCATTCCAAATTTGTGAGTCTTTATTGTTTTCGTTGAAGTCGTTGTTGTAGTTGTTATTGTTGTGGCTGCTATTGTTTCTTTTGTCAGTTCGGAAACTTTTCTCAAAACGAGGCTGTCGAAAATCGTAAAACGATTCGGTTTCTTGCGGAATGACTCAGACCTATTTCAAGAGTCTCAGGTTCTGCTGGTTGAATCTTGACCAACAACTTAGTCATTAGAAGTATTCTTTGTGGTCTCTAATACAGCTACAGCTACATTGCTCAAAAACATTCTGAATTTCGTGAATGTCTTGAATGAAACCTTAACCCTTATCAATATAAACCTATGTATTTGGTGATGCTGTACCCTTATGCCAAGTTTCATAGCTTTGCTTCATCTCAGAGGCATTTTAAACAGAGGGGGATGGAAAACACCCCCTCATAAATGGTAGGTCGGAAAAAGCCCATATGGGTAAGGGTTAACGATCTTAATTGTTCATTCCTAGGAACATGGCGCGACCAGCTATGGGAAGATGACTGGACAGCGGTTACACAGGTACGATTTTGACGGTAACATTTAATTTCAATCTTTGCTCTGATTACCCTTAGGCCCTGGCCAAACGATCAAACATTGTTGGTCCAACATTTTAAATTTGCTGTACAACAAATGTTTGACCGTGTTGCCATGTCCAAAAACATTGCTTGACAAGCAAAAGTAACAAACTTTGTGGCGTGATGTTTTTGAAAAATTTCAAAAACATTTTTTGCTTGACGCAAGCAAAAAATGTTGGACGATCAATGTTTTTGGACATGGCCAAACGGTCAAACATTTTGCATCTGAACCCGTCGTTCCTGAAAGATTATTTTTTAGAAAAGCATGTAAGCCATGATCTCCGGATAACTAATCCATTACAAATTCCGAAGGTTAAAACAACTAATTATGGCATTAACGGTGAGGGATGATGATTAGCCACCCAAAGTATGTTAAAGAGTGTTTCCACCGTTCGTTACAATTTCAGCCATTTTATTCTCCTATTTTTAATTTCAAGGATGGAAAGCGATCTGCACAATTTGAACAGACACTGCTTGTAACAGAAACTGGTTGTGAAATATTAACATTACGTCAGGATAATAATGGACGGCCACATTTCATGGACCAATTAGAATCCATCGGTGAACTTTAGAATAGTTGAAGGATAGGACACCGCTGAAGACACAAAGACGTTGAAGTTTCGAAGAGTATTTTATCAAATCTAAATAAACTCATTGATAAGATGTCTTATTTTATAATGATCTAGATTTAGCTCACACTCATTTTCTACTAAAGATATTCGCTTTAGACTGACTATAAACTCCTTAGGTGAGTACTGAATCGGGACTAGATTTGAGTACTCTAAGGCCACGTTTACACAAG
>JACTAT010000037.1:7750565-7825460 GCA_014526335.1 Chrysaora quinquecirrha
TTGCGAGACTTTTCGTCGAGAAACATTCTCGTCACCTTTATAATACGAAATTATTAACATTAAGAGTTACACACAAGTTTAAGCTGTCTTAAAGCTGAAAATGGTTCACTGAAGTTTAAATTCGTAAAATAAAACTCGTAAAAAGAACGGTCGAAGTTCTCCTGTGCATTGCCAAAGTGAATTCAGCAGGGCGTGAGCAAGCTTCAACGTTGGAGGCTAGCTCAAAATGAGATCTGGAAACGATTTGCAAAAGCACACAGGAATGTATCAACAACAAAAAATTAACTTGTGTTGCACATCAAAACAAAACACAAAATGCAGATGGATACAGATAATTTGGTAAAGTTATCGTTGCAATTGTTGAGTGCCAGAAGATGGATAATTTGATGGTTTGGATGGCAGTCTCTAACCTGTTGGAAATGACGATGTGGGGCATCAGGATTTGAAAATGAAGCCAAAAAATCAGTTAGAAACAGCCAAGTCTAAAGAAGACGAGGAAGGCTGAAAATGCATAGCCTCTGCATTACAAGATGCAGATGGTTTCATAGGAACGTAACATGCAAGGAAAGTATCGTTCCAAGTATGATTTTTCAGCTTTAGTAGGTTACCTTTTAAATGTTCTGCTTCAGTTGAAGATGGAACACTTGTAAAACCACAACCCAAGAAATTTTTCTTCCTGTGAATTATGGGTATTACCTAAGTGATCAGGGCATGCCAAACTTGGCAAGTCTTCAAGCTGTGGTTTTGACTATAAACCAACTGACGAGGTGGTGGTTCCTAAGTGCACCACTGCCAATAATAACTGTCCTCATTTAAGCGTACGTGGTTGGCTAGTACTTGGGCGGTACTTTGGCGGATTGGCCACCAAGAATCTGGTGGCAGACAGATATATGTTACAATGCAAATGTTTTATACTTAGTTACTTTACTGTATATTGTATTTACCTAATACGATCCCAAGTACTGCCAACCTACGTGTGTGTTTTTGCCTTATTGTCTGTCGTTGAGACCGCCTCGAGTTAATGGTCCATTTACGCCCCTGCGTAAATGAAGATTAACGCGCAAGGGCTCATGGTTGATTCCTCTTTGCCATGTGCTCGCATTCTGACTTGAGCAGGCATGATGTGGTCTTGCATCTTCACTGTCAATTACAAGCTGGAAATCAATCTCAATTGCAAATATGGTGTTTCATTTCCCACCCACCCACTCCAACTAGTATAATTCATTCTTTATCATTGGAATCAAAGCCTACCCCACCCATCATGATATAAGTCTGAAACCTGTAACTTCTTATCTCACTTGCAGCTGTTGCTGAATGACAATTTCTTTTCACAGGATGACAATGTCTTTTCCCAGGGTTTCGGACCCCATTGGCTCAAAAGTGCACCTATCATTGCTATGTTATCCTTGTTAAAAGAACTCTCATTGTATCAGTACGGATTTCTCCTGATAGGGGTTATCCCACCCTTCTCAATACCACTCAGTTATTGTAATGGTCCCCATCAAGAGGACAAAACTTCCTCGACTGGTTTTTTCACCTACCAAGAATAGCAGATAGCTATAACTGCTTCCTATGCTGATCAAAACAAAAGTAAATCAATTATCTACAAAGATCTAATTGTTATTAAGGTTGCCCTCTAAAGGGGGTGACTGTATTAATGTAACTCCATGAAATACCATAAATAATAATACTTTCCTTCCACAGGACAATTGTTTCATCTACAGGTCAATTGTTATTAAGGTTGCCCTCTAAAGGGGGTGACTGTATTAATGTTACTCCATGAAATACCATAAATAATAATACTTTCCTTCCACAGGACAATTGTTTCATCTACAGGTCAATTGTTATTAAGGTTGCCCTCTAAAGGGGGTGACTGTATTAATGTTACTCCATGAAATACCATAAATAATAATACTTTCCTTCCACAGGACAATTCCACAGGTCAATTGTTATTAAGGTTGCAATTGTTTCATCTACAGGTCAATTGTTATTAAGGTTGCCCTCTAAAGGGGGTGACTGTATTAATGTTACTCCATGAAATACCATAAATAATAATACTTTCCTTCCACAGGACAATTGTTTCATCTACAGGTCAATAATTCCCCTTTCAACAGGTTAATAACCTAGGCAAGGAGTTTGGTTTCTCCTAAATAACAGGTAGAACAAACAAATTCTGCTAACTCATCTCTAAAAGAATAAAAGACTGGATAGAGCCTTTGTGTTAGTAATAAGGGAAATAATAGATATCAGTTAATGGAGTAACTCTTCAACTTTGAAATGTTCAATAATACAGCATATTTGATTGAGTTAATATTAGAGAGGTTTTGTACCCCTCATGACCATGTTGCCCTCCTATTCCCCCCCCCCTGTTTGTCTGTTGCCCTTTGGCTTTCCACTGAACCTATCCTTAATGTTTTACTGTTTAACCTTTCCTCCACAGGATAACCAAATTTTCTTTCTCTGCAGGTTGGTTAACATAACAATCTGAACAAAAGTAAAACAATAATAAGCATAAAAAATAAATTCGCCAATCCCTTCCCCACTGCAACCAAAGGAAGTTGCAACGGAAGGCCTACCAGCATAAACATGAAAAATAAATTTGTAGTTAAGCCGACCCCTTCCCTAATGCAACCAAAAGAACTTGCAACGGAAGGCCCACCGGCATAAACAAAAATGAAAATAAATTCGTAGTTAAACCGACCCCTTGCGCTCTGCAGCCAGGAAAGGCTGCAACGGAAGGCCCACCGGTATAAGAATGAAAAATAAATTCAGAGTTAAACCGACCGTTGCGCTCTACAACGAAGAAAAGTTGCAACGGAAGGCCCACCAGTATAGACATGAAAAAAAAACAACAACAACAAAACCAAAAAGAACAAAAAAAAAAAAAAAAAAAAAAAAAAACAAAAAAAAAAAAAAAAAAAAAAACAAAAACAAAAAAAAAAAAAAAAAAAAAAAAAAAAAAAAAAAAACAAAAAAAAAAAAAAAAAAAAAAAAACAAAAACAAAAAAAAAGAAAAAAAAAAAAAAAAAAAAAAAAAAAAAAAAAAAAAAAAATTTAGTTAAGCCGACCCCTTCCCTAATGCAACCAAAGAAGTTGCAACGGAAGGCCCACCGGCATAAACAAAATGAAAATAAATTCGTAGTTAAACCGACCCCTTGCGCTCTGCAACCAAGAAAGGCTGCAACGGAAGGCCCACCGGTACAAGAATGAAAAATAAATTCGTAGTTAAACCGACCCCTTGCGCTCTGCAACCAAGAAAGGCTGCAACGGAAGGCCCACCGGTATAAGAATGAAAAATAAATTCGTAGTTAAACCGACCCCTTGCGCTCTGCAACCAAGAAAGGCTGCAACGGAAGGCCCACCGGTACAAGAATGAAAAATAAATTCGTAGTTAAACCGACCCCTTGCGCTCTGCAACCAAGAAAGGCTGCAACGGAAGGCCCACCGGTATAAGAACGTAGTTAAGCCAACCCCTTACTCACTGCAACCAAAGAAGTTGCAACGGAAAGCCTACAGGCATGAACATGAACAATAAACATATGGATTTGATACAATAAACATTTGAATTTAATAAAATTATGTGTAGCAATCGGAACAATGCAAATAAAAACAAAAACAAAACAAACAAAAAAAAAACCTAAAAAAAAAATGGAATATTCTTCCATTTACATGTCAGTGTGGTAATAAAATGTATTTTTCCTTTATATGTGATTTCAATGCTCTGGTCAATGAAGCCAGATGGCAATAAAGTCAAAGAACAGCTTGGAAATCCTATCTTGAGGAGATGGTGTCTCATTGTTAACCCTTCGAAACAGTTATCAGAATTAGATGTTGTCAAAACGAAGAAAGAATAAGACGGTTGAAGTTCCTATAAAAGAAGAAACTGTGTCCCAATGTATGTTGATCAAATTCACCAGAAGTACACCCAGCCCGAAACGGCTTTGAATACAACTTCCGAAGATTGTGACAGTGATGATTAGGATTCAGAATTCGCCAATACCCTGAAACCAACAGCAGCTTCCCGAACATAAATAAGTCAATTTGAACTCGAAGCAATTTCAACAATATATTGCAATTCTCTGATATCAATCGAATTCTAACTACAATATGTGAACGTGCAGTCAGTGAAAACAAAAACATACAGCAAGCGAATATGAATTCTATATGAGAAACAAGAATAACGAACACATAAATTGGGTCGTATTAGGCGGATTGGCCACCAAGAATCTGGTGGCAGACAGATATATGTATACAATGCAAATGTTTTATACTTAGTTACTTTACTGTATATTGTATTTACCTAATACGATCCCAAGTACTGCCAACCTACGTGTGTGTTTTTGCCTTATTGTCTGTCGTTGAGACCGCCTCGAGTTAAAACAGTAAAACCCACCAAAGACCCCTGAATCGCCTCTTAGGGGTAGTAAAGGTAATTTTCCATCAGAATTAGTTGAATTATGGAGAAAAAATATCCCTCAAAAAATCGCCAAAATGGCAAGTCTATAGCCTTGCCAAATGGCCAAAAATCGGGCAAAATCAGGGGTTTTGAAAACTACCCTCTTTCGTCAAATATTCACAGTAAAACCCACCAAAGACCCCTGAATCGCTTTTAGGGGGTAACGAAGGTAATTTTCAATCAAAATTAGTTGAATGAAAGAGAAAAATTTCCCTCAAAAAATCGCCAAAAAGGCAAGTCTATAGCCTTAACAAATGGCAAAAAATCGGGCAAAATCAGGGTTTTGAAAACTCCTTTCTCTCGTCAAATATTCACAGTAAAACCCACCAAAGACCCCCTGAATCGCCTCTAAGGGGTAGTAAAGGTAATTTTCCAGCAGAATTAGTTGAATTAGGGAGAAAAAATTTCCCTCAAAAAATCGCCAAAAAGGCAAGTCTATTGCCTTGCCAAATGGCTAAAAAATCGGGCAATATCAGGGGTTTTGAAAACTCCTCTCTTTCGTCAAATATTCACAATAAAACCCACCAAAGACCCCGTGAATCGCTTCTAGGGGGTAAAGAAGGTAATTCTTAATCAGAATTAGTTGAATGAAAGAGAAAAAATTTCCCTCGAAAAATCGCCAAAAAGGCAAGTCTATAGCCTTGCCAAATTGTCAAAAATTGCGCAAAATCAGGGGCTTTGAAAACTCCCTTTTTTCGTCAAACATTCACAGTAAAACCCACCGAAGATGCCTGAATCGCTTCTAGGGGGTAAAGAAGGTAATTTTCAATCAAAATTAGTTGAATGAAGGAGAAAAATTTCCCTCAAAAAATCGCCAAAAAGGCAAGTCTATAGCCTTGCCAAATGGCAAAAAATCCGGCAAAGTCACGTGTTCTGAAAACTCCCTTCTTTCGTTAAATATTCACAGTAAAACCCACCAAAGACCCCCTGAATCGCCTCTAAGGGGTAGTAAAGGTAATTTTCCAGCAGAATTAGTTGAATTAGGGAGAAAAAATTTCCCTCAAAAAATCGCCAAAAAGGCAAGTCTATAGCCTTGCCAAATGGCAAAAAATCGGGCAAAATCAGGGGTTTTGAAAACTCCCCTCTTTCGTCAAATATTCACAATAAAACCCACCAAAGACCCCCTGAATCGCTTCTAGGGGGTAAAGAAGGTAATTCTTAATCAGAATTAGTTGAATGAAAGAGAAAAAATTTCCCTCGAAAAATCGCCAAAAAGGCAAGTCTATAGCCTTGCCAAATTGTCAAAAATTGCGCAAAATCAGGGGCTTTGAAAACTCCCTTTTTTCGTCAAACATTCACAGTAAAACCCACCGAAGACCCCCTGAATCGCCTCTAAGGGGTAGTAAAGGTAATTTTCCATCAGAATTAGTTGAATTAGGGAGAAAGACTTCCCTCAAAAAATCGCCAAAAAGGCAAGTCTATAGCCTTGCCAAATGGCCAAAAATCGGGCAAAATAGTGGGTTTTGAAAACTCCTTTTTTTCGGCAAATTTTCATGGTAAAATCCACCAAAGACCCCCTGAATCGCCTCTAGGGGGTAAAGAAGGTAATTTTCATTCAGAATTAGTTGAATGAAAGAGAAAAAATTTCCCTCAAAAAATCGCCAAAAAGGCAAGTCTATAGCCTTGCCAAATGGCAAAAAATCGGGCAAAATCAGGGGTTTTGAAAACTCCCTTTTTTCGTCAAATATTCACAGTAAAACCCACCAAAGACCCCCTGAATCGCCTCTAGGGGGTAAATAAGGTAATTTTCAATCAAAATTAGTTGAATGAAAGAGAAAAATCTCCCTTAAAAAATCACCAAAAAGGCAAGTCTATAGCCTTGCCAAATGGCAAAAATTGGGCAGAATCAGGGGTTTTGAAAACTCCCTTTTTTCGTCACGTATTCACAGTAAAACCCACCAAAGACCCCCTGAATCGCCTATAACGCGTAGTAAAGGTAATTTTCCATCAGAATTAGTTGAATTAGGAAGAAAAAATTTCCCTCAAAAATCTCCAAAAAGCCAAGTCTATAGCCTTGCCAAATTGCCAAAAATTGGGCAAAATCAGGGGCTTTGAAAACTCCCCTCTTTCGTCAAATATTCACAATAAAACCTACCAAAGACCCCCTGAATCGCTTCTAGGGGGTAAAGAAGGTAATTTTCAATCAAAATTAGTTGAATGAAAGAGAAAAATTTCCCTCAAAAAATCGCCAAAAAGGCAAGTCTATAGCCTTGCCAAATGGCAAAAAATCGGGCAAAATCAGGGGTTTTGAAAACTCCCCTCTTTCGTCAAATATTCACAATAAAACCCACCAAAGACCCCCTGAATCGCTTCTAGGGGGTAAAGAAGGTAATTCTTAATCAGAATTAGTTGAATGAAAGAGAAAAAATTTCCCTCGAAAAATCGCCAAAAAGGCAAGTCTATAGCCTTGCCAAATGGCAAAAATTGCGCAAAATCAGGGGTTTTGAAAACTCCTTTTTCGTCAAACATTCACAGTAAAACCCACCGAAGACCCCCTGAATCGCCTCTAAGGGGTAGTAAAGGTAATTTTCCATCAGAATTAGTTGAATTAGGGAGAAAGACTTCCCTCAAAAAATCGCCAAAAAGGCAAGTCTATAGCCTTGCCAAATGGCCAAAAATCGGGCAAAATAGTGGGTTTTGAAAACTCCTTTTTCTCGGCAAATTTTCATGGTAAAATCCACCAAAGACCCCCTGAATCGCCTCTAGGGGGTAAAGAAGGTAATTTTCATTCAGAATTAGTTGAATGAAAGAGAAAAAATTTCCCTCAAAAAATCGCCAAAAAGGCAAGTCTATAGCCTTGCCAAATGGCAAAAAATTGGGCAAAATCAGGGTTTTGAAAACTCCCTTTTTCGTCAAATATTCACAGTAAAACCCACCAAAGACCCCCTGAATCGCCTCTAGGGGGTAAATAAGGTAATTTTCAATCAAAATTAGTTGAATGAAAGAGAAAATCTCCCTCAAAAAATCACCAAAAGGCAAGTCTATAGCCTTGCCAAATGGCAAAAAATCGGGCAGAATCAGGGGTTTTGAAAACTCCCTTTTTTCGTCACATATTCACAGTAAAACCCACCAAAGACCCCCTGAATCGCCTATAACGCGTAGTAAAGGTAATTTTCCATCAGAATTAGTTGAATTAGGAAGAAAAAATTTCCCTCAAAAATCTCCAAAAAGCCAAGTCTATAGCCTTGCCAAATTGCCAAAAATTGGGCAAAATCAGGGGCTTTGAAAACTCCCCTCTTTCGTCAAATATTCACAATAAAACCTACCAAAGACCCCCTGAATCGCTTCTAGGGGGTAAAGAAGGTAATTTTTAATCAGAATTAGTTGAATGAAAGAGAAAAAATTTCCCTCAAAAAATCGCCATAAAGGCAAGTCTATAGCCTTGCCAAATGGCAAAAAATTGGGCAAAATCAGGTGTTTTAAAAACTCCCTTCTTTTGTTAAATATTCACAGTAAAACCCACCAGAGACCCCCTGAATCGCCTCTAAGGGGTAGTAAAGGTAATTTTCCAGCAGAATTAGTTGAATTAGGGAGAAAAAATTTCCCTCAAAAAATCGCCAAAATGGCAAGTCTATAGCCTTGCCAAATGGCCAAAAATCGTGCAAAATCAGGGGTTTTGAAAACTACCCTCTTTCGTCAAATATTCACAGTAAAACCGACCAAAGACCCCTGAATCGCTTCTAGGGGTAAAGAAGGTAATTTTCAATCAAAATTAGTTGAATGAAAGAGAAAAATTTCCCTCAAAAAATCGCCAAAAAGGCAAGTCTATAGCCTTGCCAAATGGCAAAAAATCCGGCAAAATCAGGTGTTTTGAAAACTCCCTTCTTTCGTTAAATATTCACAGTAAAACCCACCAAAGACCCCCTGAATCGCCTCTAAGGGGTAGTAAAGGTAATTTTCCAGCAGAATTAGTTGAATTAGGGAGAAAAAATTTCCCTCAAAAAATCGCCAAAATGGCAAGTCTATAGCCTTGCCAAATGGCCAAAAATCGGGCAAAATCAGGGGTTTTGAAAACTACCCTCTTTCGTCAAATATTCACAGTAAAACCCACCAATAGCCCCTGAATCGCTTCTAGGGGGTAAAGAAGGTAATTTCCAATCAAAATTAGTTGAATGAAAGAGAAAAATTTCCCTCAAAAAATCGCCAAAAGGCAAGTCTATAGCCTTGCCAAATGGCAAAAAATCGGGCAAAATCAGGGGTTTTGAAAACTCCCTTCTTTCGACAAATATTCACAGTAAAACCCACCAAAGACCCCCTGAATCGCTTCTAGGGGGTATATAAGGTAATTTTCCATCAGAATTAATTGAATGAAAGAGAAAAAATTTCCCTCAAAAAATCGCCAAAAAGGCAAGTCTATAGCCTTGCCAAATGGCAAAAATCGGGCAAAATTAGGGGTTTTGAAAACTACCCTCTTTCAGCAAATATTCACAGTAAAACCCACCAAAGACCCCTGAATCGCCTCTAGGGGGTAAATAAGGTAATTTTCAATCAAAGTTAGTTGAATGAAAGAGAAAAATTTCCCTCAAAAAATCGCCAAAAAGGCAAGTCTATAGCCTTGCCAAATTGTCAAAAATTGGGCAAAATCAGGGGCTTTGAAAACTCCCTTTTTTCGTCAAATATTCACAGTAAAACCCACCAAAGACCCCTGAATCGCTCTAAGGGGTAAAAAGGTAATTTTCCATCAGAATTAGTTGAATTAGGGAGAAAAAATTTCCCTCAAAAAATCGCCAAAAGGCAAGTCTATAGCCTTGCCAAATGGCCAAAAATCGGGCAAAATCAGGGGTTTTGAAAACTACCCTCTTTCGTCAAATATTCACAGTAAAACCCACCAAAGACCCCTGAATCGCTTCTAGGGGGTAAAGAAGGTAATTTTCAATCAAAATTAGTTGAATGAAAGAGAAAAATTTCCCTAAAAAAATCGCCAAAAAGGCAAGTCTATAGCCTTGCCAAATGGCAAAAAATGGGGCAAAATCAGGGGTTTTGAAAACTCCCTTTTTCGTCAAATATTCACAGTAAAACCCACCAAAGACCCCCTGAATCGCCTCTAAGGGGTAGTAAAGGTAACTTTCCATTAGAATTAGTTGAATGAAAGAGAAAAAATTTACCTCAAAAAATCCCCAAAAAGGCAAGTCTATAGCCTTGCCAAATGGCCAAAAATTGGGCAAAATCAGGGGTTTTGAAAACTCCCCTCTTTCGTCAAATATTCACAGTAAAACCCACCAAAGACCCCCTGAATCGCCTCTAAGGGGTAGTAAAGGTAATTTTCCATTAGAATTAGTTGAATGAAAGAAAAAAAATTTGCCTCAAAAAATCGCCAAAAAGCCAAGACTATAGCCTTGCAAAATTGCCAAAAATCGGGCAAAATCAGGGGTTTTGAAAACTCCCCTCTTTCGTCAAATATTCACAATAAAACCCACCAAAGACCCCCTGAATCGCTTCTGGGGGTAAATAAGGTAATTTTTAATCAGAATTAGTTGAATGAAAGAGAAAAAATTTCCCTCAAAAAATCGCCAAAAAGGCAAGTCTATAGCCTTGCCAAATGGCAAAAAATCGGGCAAAATCAGGGGTTTTGAAAACTCCCCTCTTTCGTCAAATATTCACAGTAAAACCAACCAAAGACCCCCTGAATCACCTCTAAGGGGTAGTAAAGGTAATTTTCCATCAGAACTAGTTGAATTAGGGAGAAAAAACTTCCCTCAAAAAATCGCCAAAAAGGCAAGTTTATAGCCTTGCCAAATGGCCAAAAATCGGGCAAAATCAGGGGTTTAAAAAACTACTCTCTTTCGTCAAATATTCACAGTAAAACCCACCAAAGACCCCCTGAATCGCCTCTAAGGGGTGAATAAGGTAATTTTCCATCAGAATTAGTTGAATTTGGGAGAAAAAATTTCCATCAAAAAATCGCCAAATAGGCAAGTCTATAGCCTTGCCAAATGGCAAAGAATCGGGCAAAATCAGGGGTTTTGAAAACTCCCTTCTTTGGTTAAATATTCACAGTAAAACCCACCAAAGACCCCCTGAATCGCTTCTAGGGGGCAAAGAAGGTAATTTTCCATCAGAATTAGTTGAATGAAAGAGAAAAAATTTCCCTCAAAAAATCGCCAAAAAGGCAAGTCTATAGCCTTGCCAAATGGCAAAAAATCGAGCAAAATCAGGGATTTTGAAAACTCCCTTCTTTCGTCAAATATTCACAGTAAAACCCACCAAAGACCCCCTGAATCACTTCTAGAGGGTAAAGAAGGTTATTTTCCATCAGAATTAGTTGAATTAGGGAGAAAAAGTTTCCCTCAAAAAATCGCCAAAAAGGGAAGTCTATAGCCTTGCCAAATGGCAAAAATTTGGGCACAATCAGGGGTTTTGAAAACTACCCTCTTTCGTCAAATATTCACAGTAAAACCCACCTAAGACACCATGAATCGCTTCTAGGGGGTAAAGAAGGTAATTTTAAATCAGAATTAGTTGAATGAAAGAGAAAAAATTTACCTCAAAAAATCGCCAAAAAGGCAAGTCTATAGCCTTGCCAAATGACCAAAAATTGGGCAAAAACAGGTGTTTTGAAAACTTCATTCTTTTGTCAAATATTCACAGTAAAACCCACCAAAGACCCCCTGAATTGCCTCTAAGGGGTAGTAAAGGTAATTTTCCAGCAGAATTAGTTGAATTAGGGAGAAAAAAAATTTCCCTCAAAAAATCGCCAGAAAAGGGAAGTCTTTATCCTTGCCAAATTGTCAAAAATTGGGGAACATCAGGGGTTTTGAAAATTCCCTTTTTTAGTCAAATATTCACAGTAAAACCGACCAAAAACCCCCTGAATCGCCTCTAAGGGGTAGTAAAGGTAATTTTCCATCAGAATTGGTTGAATTAGGGAGAAAAAATTTCCCTCAAAAAATCGCCAAAATTGCAAGTCTATAGCCTTGCCAAATGGCAAAAAATCTGGCAAAATCAGGGACTTTGAAAACTCCCTTCTTTCGTCAAATATTCAAAGTAAAACCCAACAAAGACCCCCTCAATCGCTTCCAGGGGGTTAAGAAGGTAATTTTAAATCAGAATTAGTTGAATGAAAGAGAGATAATTTACCACAAAAAATCGCCAAAAAGGCAAGTGTATAGCCTTACAAAATGGCCAAAAATTGGGCAAAATCAGGGTGTTTTGAAAACTCTCTTCTTTCGTCAAATATTCACAGTAAAACCCACCAAAGACCCCCTGAATCACTTCCAGGGGGTAAAGAAGGAAATTTTAAATCAAAATTAGTTGAATGAAAGGGAAAAAATTTACCTCAAAAAACTGCCAAAAAGGCAAGTCTATAGCCTTGCCAAATGGCCAAAAATTGGGCAAAAACAGGTGTTCTGAAAACTTCCTTCTTTTGTCAAATATTCACAGTAAAACCTACCAAAGACCCCCTAAATCGCTTCTAATGGGTAGTAAAGTTAATTTTCCATCAGAATTAGTTGAATTAGGGAGAAAAAATTTCCCTCAAAAAATCGCCAAAAAGGCAAGTCTATAGCCTTGCCAAATTGTCAAAAATTGGGGAAAATCAGGGGTTTTGAAAATTCCAATTTTTCGTCAAATATTCACACAAAAACCGACCAAAAACCCCCTGAATCGCCTCTAAGGGGTTGTAAAGGTAATTTTGGATCAGAATTAGTTGAATTAGGGAGAAAAAATTTCCCTCAAAAAATCGCCAAAAAGGCAAGTCTATAGCCTTGCCAAATGGCAAAAACTGGGCAGAATCACGGGCTTTGAAAACTCCCTTTTTTCGTCAAATATTCACAGTAAAACCCACCAAAGACCCCCTGAATCGCTTCCGGGGTGTTAAAAAGGTAATTTTAAATCAGAATTAGTTGAATGAAAGAGAAAAAATTTACCACAAAGAATCGCCAAAAAGGCAAGTGTATAGCCTTGCCAAATGGCCAAAAATTGGGCAAAATTAGGGAGTTTGAAAACTCCCCTCTTTCGTCAAATATTCACAGTAAAACCCACCAAAGACCTCTGAATCGCTTTTAGGGGGTAACGAAGGTAATTTTCAATCAAAATTAGTTGAATGAAAGAGAAAAATTTCCCTCAAAAAAACGCCAAAAAGGCAAGTCTATAGCCTTGCCAAATGGCAAAAAATCGGGCAAAATCACGTGTTTTGAAAACTCCCCTCTTTCGTTAAATATTCACAGTAAAACCCACCAAAGACCCCTGAATCGCCTCTTAGGGGTAGTAAAGGTAATTTTCCATCAGAATTAGTTGAATTATGGAGAAAAAATATCCCTCAAAAAATCGCCAAAATGGCAAGTCTATAGCCTTGCCAAATGGCCAAAAATCGGGCAAAATCAGGGGTTTTGAAAACTACCCTCTTTCGTCAAATATTCACAGTAAAACCCACCAAAGACCCCTGAATCGCTTTTAGGGGGTAACGAAGGTAATTTTCAATCAAAATTAGTTGAATGAAAGAGAAAAATTTCCCTCAAAAATCGCCAAAAGGCAAGTCTATAGCCTTGCCAAATGGCAAAAATCGGGCAAAATCAGGGTTTTGAAAACTCCTTCTTTCGTCAAATATTCACAGTAAAACCCACCAAAGACCCCTGAATCGCCTCTAAGGGGTAGTAAAGGTAATTTTCCATCAGAATTAGTTGAATTAGGAGAAAAATTTCCCTCAAAAATCGCCAAAAAGGCAAGTCTATAGCCTTGCCAAATGGCAAAAATCGGCAAAATCAGGGGTTTTGAAAACTCCTCTCTTTCGTCAAATATTCACAGTAAAACCCACCAAAGACCCCTGAATCGCTTCTAGGGGTAAAGAAGGTAATTTTCCATCAGAATTAGTTGAATGAAAGAGAAAAATTTCCCTCAAAAATCGCCAAAAGGCAAGTCTATAGCCTTGCCAAATGGCAAAAATCGGGCAAAATCAGGGGTTTTGAAAACTCCTTTTTCGTCAAATATTCACAGTAAAACCCACCAAAGACCCCTGAATCGCTTCTAGGGGTAAAGAAGGTAATTTTCAATCAAAATTAGTTGAATGAAGGAGAAAAATTTCCCTCAAAAATCGCCAAAAGGCAAGTCTATAGCCTTGCCAAATGGCAAAAATCCGGCAAAATCAGGTGTTTTGAAAACTCCTTCTTTCGTTAAATATTCACAGTAAAACCCACCAAAGACCCCTGAATCGCCTCTAAGGGGTAGTAAAGGTAATTTTCCATCAGAATTAGTTGAATTAGGAGAAAAATTTCCCTCAAAAATCGCCAAAAGGCAAGTCTATAGCCTTGCCAAATGGCAAAAATCAGGCAAAATCAGGGGTTTTGAAAACTCCCTCTTTCGTCAAATATTCACAGTAAAACCCACCAAAGACCCCTGAATCGCTTCTAGGGGTAAAGAAGGTAATTTTAATCAGAATTAGTTGAATGAAAGAGAAAAATTTCCCTCAAAAATCGCCAAAAGGCAAGTCTATAGCCTTGCCAAATGGCAAAAATCGGCAAAATCAGGGGTTTTGAAAACTCCCTTTTTCGTCAAATATTCACAGTAAAACCCACCAAAGACCCCTGAATCGCCTCTAAGGGGTAGTAAAGGTAATTTTCCATCAGAATTAGTTGAATTAGGAGAAAAACTTTCCCTCAAAAAATCGCCAAAAAGGCAAGTCTATAGCCTTGCCAAATGGCAAAAAATCGGGCAAAATCAGGGGTTTTGAAAACTCCCTTTTTTCGTCAAATATTCACAGTAAAACCCACCAAAGACCCCCTGAATCGCCTCTAGGGGGTAAAGAAGGTAATTTTCATCAGAATTAGTTGAATGAAAGAGAAAAATTTCCTCAAAAATCGCCAAAAGGCAAGTCTATAGCCTTGCCAAATGGCAAAAATCAGGCAAAATCAGGGGTTTTGAAAACTCCCTTTTTTCGTCAAATATTCACAGTAAAACCCACCAAAGACCCCCTGAATCGCCTCTAGGGGGTAAATAAGGTAATTTTCAATCAAAATTAGTTGAATGAAAGAGAAAAATCTCCCTTAAAAAATCACCAAAAAGGCAAGTCTATAGCCTTGCCAAATGGCAAAAAATCGGGCAGAATCAGGGGTTTTGAAAACTCCCTTTTTTCGTCACGTATTCACAGTAAAACCCACCAAAGACCCCCTGAATCGCCTATAACGCGTAGTAAAGGTAATTTTCCATCAGAATTAGTTGAATTAGGAAGAAAAATTTCCTCAAAAATCGCCAAAAAGGCAAGTCTATAGCCTTGCCAAATGGCCAAAAATCGGGCAAAATCAGGGTTTTGAAAACTCCCTCTTTCGTCAAATATTCACAGTAAAACCCACCAAAGACCCCTGAATCGCTTCTAGGGGTAAAGAAGGTAATTTTCAATCAAAATTAGTTGAATGAAAGAGAAAAATTTCCCTCAAAAATCGCCAAAAGGCAAGTCTATAGCCTTGCCAAATGGCAAAAATCGGGCAAAATCAGGGTTTTGAAAACTCCCTCTTTCGTCAAATATTCACAGTAAAACCCACCAAAGACCCCTGAATCGCTTCTAGGGGTAAAGAAGGTAATTTTCAATCAGAATTAGTTGAATGAAAGAGAAAAATTTCCCTCAAAAATCGCCAAAAGGCAAGTCTATAGCCTTGCCAAATGGCAAAAATCGCGCAAAATCAGGGGTTTTGAAAACTCCCTTTTCGTCAAATATTCACAGTAAAACCCACCAAAGACCCCTGAATCGCCTCTAAGGGGTAGTAAAGGTAATTTTCCATCAGAATTAGTTGAATTAGGGAGAAAGACTTCCCTCAAAAATCGCCAAAAAGGCAAGTCTATAGCCTTGCCAAATGGCCAAAAATCGGGCAAAATCAGGGGTTTTGAAAACTCCTTTTTCGTCAAATATTCACAGTAAAACCCACCAAAGACCCCTGAATCGCCTCTAGGGGTAAAGAAGGTAATTTTCATCAGAATTAGTTGAATGAAAGAGAAAAATTTCCCTCAAAAATCGCCAAAAGGCAAGTCTATAGCCTTGCCAAATGGCAAAAATCGGGCAAAATCAGGGTTTTGAAAACTCCCTTTTTCGTCAAATATTCACAGTAAAACCCACCAAAGACCCCTGAATCGCCTCTAGGGGTAAATAAGGTAATTTTCAATCAAAATTAGTTGAATTAGGGAGAAAAATTTCCCTCAAAAATCGCCAAAAGGCAAGTCTATAGCCTTGCCAAATGGCAAAAATCGGGCAAAATCAGGGGTTTTGAAAACTCCCTTTTTTCGTCACGTATTCACAGTAAAACCCACCAAAGACCCCCTGAATCGCCTCTAGGGGGTAAAGAAGGTAATTTTCATTCAGAATTAGTTGAATGAAAGAGAAAAAATTTCCCTCAAAAAATCGCCAAAAACCTAAGTCTATAGCCTTGCCAAATGGCAAAAAATCGGGCAAAATCAGGGGTTTTGAAAACTCCCTGTTTTCGTCAAATATTCACAGTAAAACCCACCAAAGACCCCCTGAATCGCCTCTAGGGGGTAAATAAGGTAATTTTCAATCAAAATTAGTTGAATGAAAGAGAAAAATCTCCCTTAAAAAATCACCAAAAAGGCAAGTCTATAGCCTTGCCAAATGGCAAAAAATCGGGCAGAATCAGGGGTTTTGAAAACTCCCTTTTTTCGTCACATATTCACAGTAAAACCCACCAAAGACCCCCTGAATCGCCTATAACGCGTAGTAAAGGTAATTTTCCATCAGAATTAGTTGAATTAGGAGAAAAATTTCCCTCAAAAATCGCCAAAAGGCAAGTCTATAGCCTTGCCAAATGGCCAAAAATCGGGCAAAATCAGGGGTTTTGAAAACTCCCTCTTTCGTCAAATATTCACAGTAAAACCCACCAAAGACCCCTGAATCGCTTCTAGGGGTAAAGAAGGTAATTTTCAATCAAAATTAGTTGAATGAAAGAGAAAAATTTCCCTCAAAAATCGCCAAAAGGCAAGTCTATAGCCTTGCCAAATGGCAAAAATCGGGCAAAATCAGGGTTTTGAAAACTCCCTCTTTCGTCAAATATTCACAGTAAAACCCACCAAAGACCCCTGAATCGCTTCTAGGGGTAAAAGAAGGTAATTTTCCATCAGAATTAGTTGAATGAAAGAGAAAAATTTCCCTCAAAAATCGCCAAAAGGCAAGTCTATAGCCTTGCCAAATGGCAAAAATCGGGCAAAATCAGGGTTTTGAAAACTCCCTTTTTTCGTCAAATATTCACAGTAAAACCCACCAAAGACCCCTGAATCGCCTCTAAGGGGTAGTAAAGGTAATTTTCCATCAGAATTAGTTGAATTAGGAGAAAAATTTCCCTCAAAAATCGCCAAAAAGGCAAGTCTATAGCCTTGCCAAATGGCCAAAAATCGGGCAAAATCAGGGGTTTTGAAAACTCCTTCTTTCGTCAAATATTCACAGTAAAACCCACCAAAGACCCCTGAATCGCCTCTAGGGGTAAAGAAGGTAATTTTCAATCAGAATTAGTTGAATGAAAGAGAAAAATTTCCCTCAAAAATCGCCAAAAGGCAAGTCTATAGCCTTGCCAAATGGCAAAAATCGGGCAAAATCAGGGGTTTTGAAAACTCCTTTTTCGTCAAATATTCACAGTAAAACCCACCAAAGACCCCTGAATCGCCTCTAGGGGTAAAGAAGGTAATTTTCAATCAAAATTAGTTGAATGAAAGAGAAAAATTTCCCTCAAAAATCGCCAAAAGGCAAGTCTATAGCCTTGCCAAATGGCAAAAATCAGGCAAAATCAGGGTTTTGAAAACTCCTTCTTTCGTCAAATATTCACAGTAAAACCCACCAAAGACCCCTGAATCGCCTCTAAGGGGTAGTAAAGGTAATTTTCCATCAGAATTAGTTGAATTAGGAGAAAAATTTCCCTCAAAAATCGCCAAAAGGCAAGTCTATAGCCTTGCCAAATTGCCAAAAATCGGGCAAAATCAGGGGTTTTGAAAACTACCCTCTTTCGTCAAATATTCACAGTAAAACCGACCAAAGACCCCTGAATCGCTTCTAGGGGGCAAAGAAGGTAATTTTCAATCAAAATTAGTTGAATGAAAGAGAAAAATTTCCCTCAAAAAATCGCCAAAAAGGCAAGTCTATAGCCTTGCCAAATGGCAAAAAATCCGGCAAAATCAGGTGTTTTGAAAACTCCCTTCTTTCGTTAAATATTCACAGTAAAACCCACCAAAGACCCCCTGAATCGCCTCTAAGGGGTAGTAAAGGTAATTTTCCATCAGAATTAGTTGAATTAGGGAGAAAGATTTCCCTCAAAAAATCGCCAAAAAGGCAAGTCTATAGCCTTGCCAAATGGCAAAAAATCCGGCAAAATTAGGGGTTTTGAAAACTACCCTCTTTCGTCAAATATTCACAGTAAAACCCACCAAAGACCCCTGAATCGCTTCTAGGGGTAGTAAAGGTAATTTTCCATCAGAATTAGTTGAATTAAAGAGAAAAATTTCCCTCAAAAAATCGCCAAAAAGGCAAGTCTATAGCCTTGCCAAATGGCCAAAAATCGGGCAAAATCAGGGGTTTTGAAAACTCCCTCTTTCGTCAAATATTCACAGTAAAACCCACCAAAGACCCCTGAATCGCTTCTAGGGGGTAAAGAAGGTAATTTTCAATCAAAATTAGTTGAATGAAAGAGAAAAATTTCCCTCAAAAAATCGCCAAAAAGGCAAGTCTATAGCCTTGCCAAATGGCAAAAAATCAGGCAAAATCAGGTGTTTTGAAAACTCCCTTCTTTCGTTAAATATTCACAGTAAAACCCACCAAAGACCCCCTGAATCGCCTCTAAGGGGTAGTAAAGGTAATTTTCCAGCAGAATTAGTTGAATTAGGGTGAAAAAATTTCCCTCAAAAAATCGCCAAAAAGGCAAGTCTATAGCCTTGCCAAATGGCCAAAAATTGGGCAAAATCAGGGGCTTTGAAAACTCCCCTCTTTCGTCAAATATTCACAGTAAAACCCACCAAAGACCCCCTGAATCGCCTCTAAGGGGTAAAGAAGGTAATTTTCCATCAGAATTAGTTGAATTAGGAGAAAAATTTCCCTCAAAAATCGCCAAAAGGCAAGTCTATAGCCTTGCCAAATGGCAAAAATCGGGCAAAATCAGGGTTTTGAAAACTCCCTTTTTCGTCAAATATTCACAGTAAAACCCACCAAAGACCCCTGAATCGCTTCTAGGGGTAAAGAAGGTAATTTTCCATCAGAATTAGTTGAATTAGGGAGAAAAATTTCCCTCAAAAAATCGCCAAAAAGGCAAGTCTATAGCCTTGCCAAATGGCAAAAAATCGGGCAAAATCAGGTGTTTTGAAAACTCCCTTCTTTCGTTAAATATTCACAGTAAAACCCACCAAAGACCCCCTGAATCGCCTCTAAGGGGTAGTAAAGGTAATTTTCCATCAGAATTAGTTGAATTAGGAGAAAAATTTCCCTCAAAAATCGCCAAAAGGCAAGTCTATAGCCTTGCCAAATGGCCAAAAATCAGGCAAAATCAGGGTTTTGAAAACTCCCTCTTTCGTCAAATATTCACAGTAAAACCCACCAAAGACCCCTGAATCGCTTCTAGGGGTAAAGAAGGTAATTTTCCATCAGAATTAGTTGAATGAAAGAGAAAAATTTCCCTCAAAAAATCGCCAAAAAGGCAAGTCTATAGCCTTGCCAAATGGCAAAAAATCGGGCAAAATCAGGTGTTTTGAAAACTCCCTTCTTTCGTTAAATATTCACAGTAAAACCCACCAAAGACCCCCTGAATCGCCTCTAAGGGGTAGTAAAGGTAATTTTCCAGCAGAATTAGTTGAATTAGGGAGAAAAAATTTCCCTCAAAAATCGCCAAAAGGCAAGTCTATAGCCTTGCCAAATGGCAAAAATCGGGCAAAATCAGGGTTTTGAAAACTCCCTCTTTCGTCAAATATTCACAGTAAAACCCACCAAAGACCCCTGAATCGCTTCTAGGGGGTAAAGAAGGTTATTTTCCATCAGAATTAGTTGAATTAGGGAGAAAAATTTCCCTCAAAAAATCGCCAAAAAGGCAAGTCTATAGCCTTGCCAAATGGCCAAAAATCGGGCAAAATCAGGGGTTTTGAAAACTCCCTCTTTCGTCAAATATTCACAGTAAAACCCACCAAAGACCCCTGAATCGCTTCTAGGGGTAAAGAAGGTAATTTTCAATCAGAATTAGTTGAATGAAAGAGAAAAATTTCCCTCAAAAAATCGCCAAAAAGGCAAGTCTATAGCCTTGCCAAATGGCAAAAAATCGGGCAAAATCAGGTGTTTTGAAAACTCCCTCTTTCGTTAAATATTCACAGTAAAACCCACCAAAGACCCCCTGAATCGCCTCTAAGGGGTAGTAAAGGTAATTTTCCATCAGAATTAGTTGAATTAGGGAGAAAAATTTCCCTCAAAAATCGCCAAAAGGCCAAGTCTATAGCCTTGCCAAATGGCAAAAATTGGGCAAAATCAGGGTTTTGAAAACTCCCTCTTTCGTCAAATATTCACAGTAAAACCCACCAAAGACCCCTGAATCGCTTCTAGGGGTAAAGAAGGTAATTTTCCATCAGAATTAGTTGAATGAAAGAGAAAAATTTCCCTCAAAAAATCGCCAAAAAGGCAAGTCTATAGCCTTGCCAAATGGCCAAAAATCGGGCAAAATCAGGGTTTTGAAAACTACCTCTTTCGTCAAATATTCACAGTAAAACCCACCAAAGACCCCTGAATCGCTTCTAGGGGTAAAGAAGGTAATTTTCAATCAAAATTAGTTGAATGAAAGAGAAAAATTTCCCTCAAAAATCGCCAAAAAGGCAAGTCTATAGCCTTGCCAAATGGCAAAAATTGGGCAAAATCAGGGGTTTTGAAAACTCCCATCTTTCGTCAAATATTCACAATAAAACCCACCAAAGACCCCCTGAATCGCTTCTAAAGGGTAGTAAAGGTAATTTTCCAGCAGAATTAGTTGAATTAGGGTGAAAAAATTTCCCTCAAAAAATCGCCAAAAAGGCAAGTCTATAGCCTTGCCAAATGGCAAAAATCGGGCAAAATCAGGGTTTTGAAAACTCCCTCTTTCGTCAAATATTCACAGTAAAACCCACCAAAGACCCCTGAATCGCCTCTAGGGGTAAAGAAGGTAATTTTCCATCAGAATTAGTTGAATGAAAGAGAAAAATTTACCTCAAAAATCGCCAAAAGGCAAGTCTATAGCCTTGCCAAATGGCCAAAAATGGGCAAAATCAGGGGTTTTGAAAACTCCCATCTTTCGTCAAATATTCACAATAAAACCCACCAAAGACCCCTGAATCGCTTCTAAGGGGTAGTAAAGGTAATTTTCCATCAGAATTAGTTGAATTAGGAGAAAAATTTCCCTCAAAAATCGCCAAAATGGCAAGTCTATAGCCTTGCCAAATGGCCAAAAATCGGGCAAAATCAGGGTTTTGAAAACTACCTCTTTCGTCAAATATTCACAGTAAAACCCACCAAAGACCCCTGAATCGCTTCTAGGGGTAAAGAAGGTAATTTTCAATCAAAATTAGTTGAATGAAAGAGAAAAATTTCCTCAAAAATCGCCAAAAGGCAAGTCTATAGCCTTGCCAAATGGCAAAAATCGGGCAAAATCAGGGTTTTGAAAACTCCCATTTTCGTCAAATATTCACAGTAAAACCCACCAAAGACCCCTGAATCGCCTCTAAGGGGTAATAAAGAAATTTTCCATTATAATTAGTTGAATGAAAGAGAAAAATTTCCCTCAAAAATCGCCAAAAGGCAAGTCTATAGCCTTGCCAAATGGCAAAAATCGGGCAAAATCAGGGTTTTGAAAACTCCCTCTTTCGTCAAATATTCACAGTAAAACCCACCAAAGACCCCTGAATCGCTTCTAGGGGTAAAGAAGGTAATTTTAATCAGAATTAGTTGAATGAAAGAGAAAAATTTCCCTCAAAAAATCGCCAAAAAGGCAAGTCTATAGCCTTGCCAAATGGCCGAAAATTGGGCAAAATGAGGGGTTTTGAAAACTCCCATCTTTCGTCAAATATTCACAATAAAACCCACCAAAGACCCCTGAATCGCTTCTAGGGGGTAAAGAAGGTAATTTTCAATCAGAATTAGTTGAATTAGGGAGAAAGACTTCCCTCAAAAAATCGCCAAAAAGGCAAGTCTATAGCCTTGCCAAATGGCCAAAAATTGGGCAAAATCAGGGGCTTTGAAAACTCCCTTTTTTCGTCAAATATTCACAGTAAAACCCATCAAAGACCCCTGAATCGCTTCTAGGGGGTAAAGAAGGTAATTTTTAATCAGAATTAGTTAAATAGAAGAGAAAAATTTCCCTCAAAAAATCGCCAAAAAGGCAAGTCTATAGCCTTGCCAAATGGTAAAAAATCGGGCAAAATCAGGTGTTTTGAAAACTCCCATCTTTCGTCAAATATTCACAATAAAACCCACCAAAGACCCCCTGAATCGCTTCTAAGGGGTAGTAAAGGTAATTTTCCAGCAGAATTAGTTGAATTAGGAGAAAAATTTCCTCAAAAATCGCCAAAATGGCAAGTCTATAGCCTTGCCAAATGGCCAAAAATCGGGCAAAATCAGGGGTTTTGAAAACTCCCTTCTTTCGTCAAATATTCACAGTAAAACCCACCAAAGACCCCCTGAATCGCTTCTAGGGGGTAAAGAAGGTAATTTTCCATCACAATTAGTTGAATGAAAGAGAAAAAATTTCCCTCAAAAAATCGCCAAAAAGGCAAGTCTATAGCCTTGCCAAATTGCAAAAAATCGGGCAAAATCAGGGGTTTTGAAAACTCCTTTCTTTCGTCAAATATTCACAGTAAACCCCACAAAAGACCCCCTGAATCGGTTCTAGGGGGTAAAGAAGGTAATTTTCCATCAGAATTAGTTGAATGAAAGAGAAAAAATTTACCTCAAAAAATCGCCAAAAAGGCAAGTCTATAGCCTTGCCAAATGGCCGAAAATTGGGCAAAATGAGGGGTTTTGAAAACTCCCATCTTTCGTCAAATATTCACAATAAAACCCACCAAAGACCCCCTGAATCGCTTCTAAGGGGTAGTAAAGGTTATTTTCCAGCAGAATTAGTTGAATTAGGGAGAAAAAATTTCCCTCAAAAAATCGCCAAAATGGCAAGTCTATAGCCTTGCCAAATGGCCAAAAATCGGGCAAAATCAGGGGTTTTGAAAACTACCCTCTTTCGTCAAATATTCACAGTAAAACCCACCAATAGCCCCTGAATCGCTTCTAGGGGGTAAAGAAGGTAATTTCCAATCAAAATTGGTTGAATGAAAGAGAAAAAATTTCCCTCAAAAAATCGCCAAAAAGGCAAGTCTATAGCCTTGCCAAATGGCAAAAAATCGGGCAAAATCAGGGGTTTTGTAAACTCCCCATTTTCGTCAAATATTCACAGTAAAACCCACCAAAGACCCCCTGAATCGCCTCTAAGGGGTAATAAAGGTAAGTTTCCATTATAATTAGTTGAATGAAAGAGAAAAAATTTCCCTCAAAAAATCGCCAAAAAGGCAAGTCTATAGCCTTGCCAAATGGCAAAAAATCGGGCAAAATCAGGGGTTTTGAAAACTCCCTTCTTTCGTCAAATATTCACAGTAAAACCCACCAAAGACCCCCTGAATCGCTTCTAGGGGGTATATAAGGTAATTTTCCATCAGAATTAGTTGAATGAAAGAGAAAAAATTTGCCTCAAAAATCGCCAAAAGGCAAGTCTATAGCCTTGCCAAATGGCCAAAAATTGGGCAAAATCAGGGGTTTTGAAAACTCCCATCTTTCGTCAAATATTCACAGTAAAACCCACCAAAGACCCCCTGAATCACCTCTAAGGGGTAGTAAAGGTAATTTTCCAGCAGAATTAGTTGAATTAGGGAGAAAAAATTTGCCTCAAAAAATCGCCAAAATGGCAAGTCTATAGCCTTTCCAAATGGCCAAAAATCGGGCAAAATCAGGGGTTTTGAAAACTCCCTTCTTTTGTCAAATATTCACAGTAAAACCCACCAAAGACCCCCTGAATCGGTTCTAGGGGGTAAAGAAGGTAATTTTCCATTAGAATTAGTTGAATGAAAGAGAAAAAATTTCCCTCAAAAAATCGCCAAAAAGGCAAGTCTATAGCATTGCCAAATGGCAAAACATCAGGCAAAATCAGGGGTTTTGAAAACTCCCTTCTTTTGTCAAATATTCACAGTAAAACCCACCAAAGACCCCCTGAATCGGTTCTAGGGGGTAAAGAAGGTAATTTTCCATCAGAATTAGTTGAATGAAAGAGAAAAAATTTACCTCAAAAAATCGCCAAAAAGGCAAGTCTATAGCCTTGCCAAATGGCCGAAAATTGGGCAAAATGAGGGGTTTTGAAAACTCCCATCTTTCGTCAAATATTCACAATAAAACCCACCAAAGACCCCCTGAATCGCTTCTAAGGGGTAGTAAAGGTAATTTTCCAGCAGAATTAGTTGAATTAGGGAGAAAAAATTTCCCTCAATAAATCGCCAAATTGGCAAGTCTATAGCCTTGCCAAATGGCCAAAAATCGGGCAAATTCAGGGGTTTTGAAAACTACCCTCTTTCGTCAAATATCCACAGTAAAACCCACCAATAGCCCCTGAATCGCTTCTAGGGGGTAAAGAAGGTAATTTTCAATCAAAATTAGTTGAATGAAAGAGAAAAATTTCCCTCAAAAAATCGCCAAAAGGCAAGTCTATAGCCTTGCCAAATGGCAAAAAATTGTGCAAAATCAAGGGTTTTGAAAACTCCCTTTTTTCGTCAAATATTCAAAGTAAAACCCACCAAAGACCCCGTGAATTGCCTCTAAGGGGTAGTAAAGGTAATTTTCCATTAGAATTAGTTGAATGAAAGAGAAAAAATTTCCCTCAAAAAATCGCCAAAAAGGCAAGTCTATAGCCTTGCCAAATGGCAAAAAATCGGGCAAAATCAGGGGTTTTGAAAACTCCCTTCTTTTGTCAAATATTCACAGTAAAACCCACCAAAGACCCCCTGAATCGGTTCTAGGGGGTAAAGAAGGTAATTTTCCATCAGAATTAGTTGAATGAAAGAGAAAAATTTACCTCAAAAAATCGCCAAAAAGGCAAGTCTATAGCCTTGCCAAATGGCAAAAAATTGGGCAAAATCAGGGGTTTTGAAAACTCCCATCTTTCGTCAAATATTCACAATAAAACCCACCAAAGACCCCCTGAATCGCTTCTAAGGGGTAGTAAAGGTAATTTTCCAGCAGAATTAGTTGAATTAGGGAGAAAAAATTTCCCTCAAAAAATCGCCAAAATGGCAAGTCTATAGCCTTGCCAAATGGCCAAAAATCGGGCAAAATCAGGGGTTTTGAAAACTCCCTTCTTTTGTCAAATATTCACAGTAAAACCCACCAAAGACCCCCTGAATCGGTTCTAGGGGGTAAAGAAGGTAATTTTCCATTAGAATTAGTTGAATGAAAGAGAAAAAATTTCCCTCAAAAAATCGCCAAAAAGGCAAGTCTATAGCCTTGCCAAATGGCAAAAAATCGGGCAAAATCAGGGGTTTTGAAAACTCCCTTCTTTTGTCAAATATTCACAGTAAAACCCACCAAAGACCCCCTGAATCGGTTCTAGGGGGTAAAGAAGGTAATTTTCCATCAGAATTAGTTGAATGAAAGAGAAAAAATTTACCTCAAAAAATCGCCAAAAAGGCAAGTCTATAGCCTTGCCAAATGGCCGAAAATTGGGCAAAATGAGGGGTTTTGAAAACTCCCATCTTTCGTCAAATATTCACAATAAAACCCACCAAAGACCCCCTGAATCGCTTCTAAGGGGTAGTAAAGGTAATTTTCCAGCAGAATTAGTTGAATTAGGGAGAAAAAATTTCCCTCAAAAAATCGCCAAAATGGCAAGTCTATAGCCTTGCCAAATGGCCAAAAATCGGGCAAAATCAGGGGTTTTGAAAACTACCCTCTTTCGTCAAATATTCACAGTAAAACCCACCAATAGCCCCTGAATCGCTTCTAGGGGGTAAAGAAGGTAATTTCCAATCAAAATTGGTTGAATGAAAGAGAAAAATTTCCCTCAAAAAATCGCCAAAAAGGCAAGTCTATAGACTTGCCAAATGGCAAAAAATCGGGCAAAATCAGGGGTTTTGTAAACTCCCCATCTTCGTCAAATATTCACAGTAAAACCCACCAAAGACCCCCTGAATCGCCTCTAAGGGGTAATAAAGAAAAGTTTCCATTATAATTAGTTGAATGAAAGAGAAAAAATTTCCCTCAAAAAATCGCCAAAAAGGCAAGTCTATAGCCTTGCCAAATGGCAAAAAATCGGGCAAAATCAGGGGTTTTGAAAACTCCCTTCTTTCGTCAAATATTCACAGTAAAACCCACCAAAGACCCCCTGAATCGCTTTTAGGGGGTATATAAGGTAAATTTCCATTAGAATTAGTTGAATGAAAGAGAAAAAATTTGCCTCAAAAAATCCCTAAAAAGGCAAGTCTATAGCCTTGCCAAATGGCCAAAAATTGGGCAAAATGAGGGGTTTTGAAAACTCCCATCTTTCGTCAAATATTCACAGTAAAACCCACCAAAGACCCCCTGAATCACCTCTAAGGGGTAGAAAAGGTAATTTTCCAGCAGAATTAGTTGAATTAGGGAGAAAAAATTTGCCTCAAAAAATCGCCAAAATGGCAAGTCTATAGCCTTGCCAAATGGCCAAAAATCGGGCAAAATCAGGGGTTTTGAAAACTCCCTTCTTTTGTCAAATATTCACAGTAAAACCCACCAAAGACCCCCTGAATCGGTTCTACGGGGTAGAGAAGGTAATTTTCCATTAGAATTAGTTGAATGAAAGAGAAAAAATTTCCCTCAAAAAATCGCCAAGAAGGCAAGTCTATAGCCTTGCCAAATGGCAAAAAATCGGGCAAATCAGGGGTTTTGAAAACTCCCTTCTTTTGTCAAATATTCACAGTAAAACCCACCAAAGACCCCCTGAATCGGTTCTAGGGGGTAAAGAAGGTAATTTTCCATCAGAATTAGTTGAATGAAAGAGAAAAAATTTACCTCAAAAAATCGCCAAAAAGGCAAGTCTATAGCCTTGCCAAATGGCCGAAAATTGGGCAAAATGAGGGGTTTTGAAAACTCCCATCTTTCGTCAAATATTCACAAAAAAACCCACCAAAGACCCCCTGAATCGCTTCTAAGGGGTAGTAAAGGTAATTTTCCAGCAGAATTAGTTGAATTAGGGAGAAAAAATTTCCCTCAAAAAATCGCCAAAATGGCAAGTCTATAGCCTTGCCAAATGGCCAAAAATCGGGCAAAATCAGGGGTTTTGAAAACTACCCTCTTTCGTCAAATATTCACAGTAAAACCCACCAATAGCCCCTGAATCGCTTCTAGGGGGTAAAGAAGGTAATTTCCAATCAAAATTGGTTGAATGAAAGAGAAAAATTTCCCTCAAAAAATCGCCAAAAAGGCAAGTCTATAGACTTGCCAAATGGCAAAAAATCGGGCAAAATCAGGGGTTTTGTAAACTCCCCATTTTCGTCAAATATTCACAGTAAAACCCACCAAAGACCCCCTGAATCGCCTCTAAGGGGTAATAAAGAAAAGTTTCCATTATAATTAGTTGAATGAAAGAGAAAAAATTTCCCTCAAAAAATCGCCAAAAAGGCAAGTCTATAGCCTTGCCAAATGGCAAAAAATCGGGCAAAATCAGGGTTTTGAAAACTCCTTCTTTCGTCAAATATTCACAGTAAAACCCACCAAAGACCCCCTGAATCGCTTCTAGGGGGTATATAAGGTAATTTTCCATCAGAATTAGTTGAATGAAAGAGAAAAAATTTGCCTCAAAAAATCCCTAAAAAGGCAAGTCTATAGCCTTGCCAAATGGCCAAAAATTGGGCAAAATCAGGGGCTTTGAAAACTCCCATCTTTCGTCAAATATTCACAGTAAAACACAACAAAGACCCCCTGAATCACCTCTAAGGGGTAGTAAAGGTAATTTTCCAAAAATCGCAGAATTAGTTGAATTCAGGCAGAAAAATTTCCCTCAAAAATCGCCAAAACCCCTGGCAAGTCTATAGCCTTGCCAAATTGCCAAAAAAAAATCGGGCAAAATCAGGGTTTTGAAAACTACCTCTTTCGTCAAATATTCACAGTAAAACCGACCAAAGACCCCTGAATCGCTTCTAGGGGGCAAAGAAGGTAATTTTCAATCAAAATTAGTTGAATGAAAGAGAAAAATTTCCCTCAAAAAATCGCCAAAAAGGCAAGTCTATAGCCTTGCCAAATGGCCAAAAATTGGGCAAAATCAGGGGCTTTGAAAACTCCCCTCTTTCGTCAAATATTCACAGTAAAACCCACCAAAGACCCCCTGAATCGCCTCTAAGGGGTAGTAAAGGTAATTTTCCATCAGAATTAGTTGAATTAGGGAGAAAGACTTCCCTCAAAAAATCGCCAAAAAGGCAAGTCTATAGCCTTGCCAAATGGCCAAAATTGGGCAAAATCAGGGGCTTTGAAAACTCCCTTTTTTCGTCAAATATTCACAGTAAAACCCATCAAAGACCCCTGAATCGCTTCTAGGGGGTAAAGAAGGTAATTTTTGATCAGAATTAGTTAAATGAAAGAGAAAAAATTTCCCTCAAAAAATCGCCAAAAAGGCAAGTCTATAGCCTTGCCAAATGGTAAAAAATCGGGCAAAATCAGGGGTTTTGAAAACTACCCTCTTTCGTTAAATATTCACAGTAAAACCCATCAAAGACCCCTGAATCGCTTCTAGGGGGTAAAGAAGGTAATTTTCAATCAAAATTAGCTGAATGAAAGAGAAAAATTTCCCTCAAAAAATCGCCAAAAAGGCAAGTCTATAGCCTTGCCAAATGGCAAAATATCCGGCAAAATCAGGTGTTTTGAAAATTCCCTTCTTTCGTTAAATATTCACAGTAAAACCCATCAAAGACCCCCTGAATCGCCTCTAAGGGGTAGTAAAGGTAATTTTCCAGCAGAATTAGTTGAATTAGGGAGAAAAAATTTCCCTCAAAAAATTGCCAAAATGGCAAGTCTATAGCCTTGCCAAATGGCAAAAAATTGGGCAAAATCAGGGGTTTTGAAAACTACCCTCTTTCGTCAAATATTCACAATAAAACCCACCAAAGACCCCTGAATCGCTTCTAGGGGGTAAAGAAGGTAATTTTCAATCAGAATTAGTTGAATTAGGGAGAAAGACTTCCCTCAAAAAATCGCCAAAAAGGCAAGTCTATAGCCTTGCCAAATGGCCAAAAATTGGGCAAAATCAGGGGCTTTGAAAACTCCCTTTTTTCGTCAAATATTCACAGTAAAACCCATCAAAGACCCCTGAATCGCTTCTAGGGGGTAAAGAAGGTAATTTTTAATCAGAATTAGTTAAATAGAAGAGAAAAAATTTCCCTCAAAAAATCGCCAAAAAGGCAAGTCTATAGCCTTGCCAAATGGTAAAAAATCGGGCAAAATCAGGTGTTTTGAAAACTCCCTTCTTTCGTTAAATATTCACAGTAAAACCCACCAGAGACCCCCTGAATCGCCTCTAAGGGGTAGTAAAGGTAATTTTCCATCAGAATTAGTTGAATTAGGGAGAAAAAATTTCCCTCAAAAAATCGCCAAAAAGCCAAGTCTATAGCCTTGCCAGATTGCCAAAAATTGGGCAAAATCAGGGGTTTTGAAAACTCCCCCCTTTCGTCAAATATTCACAATAAAACCCACCAAAGACCCCTGAATCGCTTCTAGGGATAAAGAAGGTAATTTTTGATCAGAATTAGTTAAATGAAAGAGAAAAAATTTCCCTCAAAAAATCGCCAAAAAGGCAAGTCTATAGCCTTGCAAAATGGCCAAAAATCGGGCAAAATCAGGGGTTTTGAAAACTACCCTCTTTCGTCAAATATTCACAGTAAAACCCACCAAAGACCCCTGAATCGCTTCTAGGGGGTAAAGAAGGTAATTTTCAATCAAAATTAGTTGAATGAAAGAGAAAAATTTCCCTCAAAAAATCGCCAAAAAGGCAAGTCTATAGACTTGCCAAATGGCAAAAAATCGGGCAAAATCAGGGGTTTTGTAAACTCCCCATTTTCGTCAAATATTCACAGTAAAACCCACCAAAGACCCCCTGAATCGCCTCTAAGGGGTAATAAAGAAAAGTTTCCATTATAATTAGTTGAATGAAAGAGAAAAAATTTCCCTCAAAAAATCGCCAAAAAGGCAAGTCTATAGCCTTGCCAAATGGCAAAAATCGGCAAAATCAGGGTTTTGAAAACTCCTTCTTTCGTCAAATATTCACAGTAAAACCCACCAAAGACCCCCTGAATCGCTTCTAGGGGGTATATAAGGTAATTTTCCATCAGAATTAGTTGAATGAAAGAGAAAAAATTTGCCTCAAAAAATCCCTAAAAAGGCAAGTCTATAGCCTTGCCAAATGGCCAAAAATTGGGCAAAATGAGGAGTTTTGAAAACTCCCATCTTTCGTCAAATATTCACAGTAAAACCCACCAAAGACCCCCTGAATCACCTCTAAGGGGTAGTAAAGGTAATTTTCCAGCAGAATTAGTTGAATTAGGGAGAAAAAATTTGCCTCAAAAAATCGCCAAAATGGCAAGTCTATAGCCTTGCCAAATGGCCAAAAATCGGGCAAAATCAGGGGTTTTGAAAACTCCCTTCTTTTGTCAAATATTCACAGTAAAACCCACCAAAGACCCCCTGAATCGTTTCTAGGGGGTAAAGAAGGTAATTTTCCATTAGAATTAGTTGAATGAAAGAGAAAAAATTTCCCTCAAAAAATCGCCAAAAAGGCAAGTCTATAGCCTTGCCAAATGGCAAAAATCGGCAAAATCAGGGGTTTTGAAAACTCCCTTCTTTTGTCAAATATTCACAGTAAAACCCACCAAAGACCCCCTGAATCGGTTCTAGGGGGTAAAGAAGGTAATTTTCCATCAGAATCAGTTGAATGAAAGAGAAAAAATTTACCTCAAAAAATCGCCAAAAAGGCAAGTCTATAGCCTTGCCAAATGGCCGAAAATTGGGCAAAATGAGGGGTTTTGAAAACTCCCATCTTTCGTCAAATATTCACAATAAAACCCACCAAAGACCCCCTGAATCGCTTCTAAGGGGTAGTAAAGGTAATTTTCCAGCAGAATTAGTTGAATTAGGGAGAAAAAATTTCCCTCAAAAAATCGCCAAAATGGCAAGTCTATAGCCTTGCCAAATGGCCAAAAATCGGGCAAAATCAGGGGTTTTGAAAACTACCCTCTTTCGTCAAATATTCACAGTAAAACCCACCAATAGCCCCTGAATCGCTTCTAGGGGGTAAAGAAGGTAATTTCCAATCAAAATTGGTTGAATGAAAGAGAAAAATTTCCCTCAAAAAATCGCCAAAAAGGCAAGTCAAATGGCAAAAAATCGGGCAAAATCAGGGGTTTTGTAAACTCCCCATTTTCGTCAAATATTCACAGTAAAACCCACCAAAGACCCCCTGAATCGCCTCTAAGGGGTAATAAAGAAAAGTTTCCATTATAATTAGTTGAATGAAAGAGAAAAAATTTCCCTCAAAAAATCGCCAAAAAGGCAAGTCTATAGCCTTGCCAAATGGCAAAAAATCGGGCAAAATCAGGGGTTTTGAAAACTCCCTTCTTTCGTCAAATATTCACAGTAAAACCCACCAAAGACCCCCTGAATCGCTTCTAGGGGGTATATAAGGTAATTTTCCATCAGAATTAGTTGAATGAAAGAGAAAAAATTTGCCTCAAAAAATCCCTAAAAAGGCAAGTCTATAGCCTTGCCAAATCGCCAAAAATTGGGCAAAATCAGGGGCTTTGAAAACTCCCTTTTTTCGTCAAATATTCACAGTAAAACCCACCAAAGACCCCCTGAATCACCTCTAAGGGGTAGTAAAGGTAATTTTAAATCAGAATTAGTTGAATTAGGGAGAAAAAATTTGCCTCAAAAAATCGCCAAAAAGCCAAGTCTATAGCCTTGCCAAATGGCCAAAAATCGGGCAATATCAGGGGTTTTGAAAAACTCCCTTCTTTCGTCAAATATTCGCAGTAAAACTCACCAAAGACCCCCTGAATAGCTTTGCTTGAAAATTTCCCTTGAAAATTTAGCTTGAAAATTTCCCTCAAAAAATCGCCAAAAAGGCAAGTCCATAGCCTTGCCAAATGGCCAAAAATTTGGCAAAATCAGGGGTTTTGAAAACTTCCTTTTTTCTTCGAAAATACTAAGGATAACTTACCAAAAACCCTCGTAATTGCTTCTACTAGAAAATAAAGTGATTTTCTATCAGAATTGGTCGAATTAGGGAAAAAAGATAAAGGTAAGTCTTAGATTTTTGATGCTATCTTAGATTTTGAAGGGTTGAGGACCATTGATTTAGGAAATTTTCTGCGACTCTTCCTTTTTGCGAAAAATTTGGTCGATTTTTTTTGCTCAAATTTTTTATGAATTTTGTCACTAAAATGATATGGATGCTATCCCAAACATGGTTAATAGGCTTAGCTTGAGCGATGCTATTTTAGAACCTTGCTACCGATGCTATCTTCAGATATAAAAGGATTTTTAGACCCCTTTAGTTTAGGTCATTCTCCAAGATCTTCCCCATTAGGGGTTCACCAAGCGCTTCTGCATTATGCGTTATTGGCCCATTTTAATTCGTGATTTCGCGAAACGACAATTTTTGCGCGTAAATGCGTGAATTTAAGCCCAACAGTGTAAAGTGAAATGTCTTGTTATCGCTCGGGCTTTCGTGGTTTACAAATCTGTGGTACAATTGTGTGATTGGCGAGGGAAGGACGGTTATGTTATCCTGTTACCCATTAATCAATGTCCACCAACCATAATTCTCTCATTCGCGCATGCGATAAATTAATAGGCCTCCGAAAATGTTATTTTTAGGTTTTTCAAGTTTTAGGTTGTTTCGAATTTTCAAAAGCCATTTTTTCTTTCTTTAAAATTGGTTAAAACTATACCTTAATCTAAAACTTAAGGTAATTAAACTAACGAGCTTACAAAAGGTACAGTATAAATCCTTTAGATATATTAAGTCCAAAGTCCGCCTTTAATATAAATTTTGCTCAAAATTTCGGGGAGAATCGCTCGGAGTTTCGTGCACGAGAAAATGAAGTTTTATCGTGCGCGATTGCGTGAATCATCGAAAAATTGCGCATGATTGCGTGATTTCTCACCCCTTCCCTTTGGGGGCCTCTTTGTAAAGCCTTGCCATTTTTGTCAAAAATGAGTCGTTTTTCTAGTGGTATTTTCTTGAATTGCTTTATCGATTATACGATCGTGTGAAGCAACAGATTTAGAAACGAGAAAAGAGCCAGTTATGAAAAATTAGATTTTTCATTTTATTGCTTCTGTTAATATTTTTAATAATAACCATCATATTCAGTATAAAAAATATTGTCCCAGTTCTTCTGTAATCCGAAGAATATTCTCTTTACATGTGGACGATTCCGCGAATGCTAGAAAAAATAAAAATTAGCTTGAAATTTTAAGAGTAAATAAATAAACGAACAAATAAATAAGTTAAAAATAAACAAATTAATAAACAAATCAATAAATGCATTTATAAACTATTAAATGAATAATTAAACAAGTAAAAAGATATCGCAAGTGTATTCCCCATTTTGTGATTACTTAAAAGTGGTATAAGGCACCCGGCAAATGCACTGAACATTTCCCTGAACATCAACAAAATTGAAGAGAGACACATCAAGCAATCTTCTTTCAGCCATTGTTGACCAGTTAAGAGAAACGAAGCATTTTGTAACCTTTTAACTGGGGGTATATTAGCTTACTAAATCAACCTTTCACGCCTCAAAGGCTTGAAAATTAACTGGGAGGAGCTGCCCTAATCCCAACCTACGTCGGTTACACCCAGCGGTGAAGAGCTGGAAAATAACTAGGGGGGGGGGGATCTGCTGTGAATTTCGTTGAAGAACAATGCAAAAATTTGAAAAATGACCCTTTTCCTCAATAACTAGGGGGGCTCAGCTCCCCCAGCTACCCCGAGCTCTACAACCCTGGTTACACCACTGATTCCAGCATTCCAATGGAACATAATATAGCAATGTGCTAATTTATATACCTTTCTCCTTTATGCATTGCGTCAAATGCGTCATTAATAGCATCCAATTGGAAATTATGAGTGATGAATTCATCCACTTTGAGATCTCCAGCCAGGTAATCATCAACCAATTTTGGAACACAATCACGACTTTTCCAGCCTGAAAGATAACGGTGTTTTATAAAAGATACAATTAAAAATCTCAATGTGTAGTCAAACTCTAATACCGCAGCTGGGGCTGATTTGAAGAGGTGGGGGGTTCTTGGCTGAATTTTTAGTAGGGGTCTGCCGCGAGCATATTAAAAGAGACGAAAGGCATATGAACTAATGGCAGAAGAGAGTGTGATGTGAATAGCTAATGCAATACGTGTCCACAAAAAGCATCCAATGGGCCCTTGGTAATTAACAAATGAAAAATAGTGACAGCGAGATATGGGTGGGTGAGAGGGGTAACTCATTTACAAGGATTGGTACAGTACATGTTCCTGCAGTGCCTATTTTAGTGTGGTCTTGTCTACACTTTGTGGTCTTGAAAATCGGAAGTGTGGTCTTGAAAATTAGAATCTGTGGTCTTGAAAAAAATTTTTTTTATCCCGTATAGTTGAAATTTGTGTTCCTAGTTCGTAGTTTGTATTACACTAATTGAAGAATTATTTGCATAATCGACAGAGGTCGAAGGGATGCTTCCTTCTCTAGAGAAGGGTGGGGCACGTCGGCACGGATTTTGACTTGAAATCTCAATGTTTGGCGTACATTTTGCTCAAATCGCCAATTGGTGTGCACTGCTGTTGTTAATACACTGCTGTTAATTTTCATGTTGAGTTGAGGTTACACTTTTACTATCTTTAGTTTCATTATTCAAGTTTACATCCTATCTATTACTTTTTGCTTGATTGTTAATATTTTGTACAGTGTAGAAGAAACAGTTTTCGTTTTCTCTATGGTGAATACTTCAAAACATTAATATTAACGCAATTGTTTGTAAAACGAGGTTGATTTTTCAGTAATCAATTGCGCTAGTTTTTAGACAACCTTTGTTGATAATTAGTACGAAAAAGCTCAATCTAAGCCAAAGTACAAATTTTATTTTTCAAAATTTTGGGTTGGGCAATCTTACTTATCAGCGAAATCGCTATCGACGTGTGAAGGCTGTTGACCCCTCAAAAGCTTATATACTGTATACTCCATTGGGTCCTAACTTATGCAGTACTGCAATTCTAACTTTCCACAGAATACCTTCCTTTCTAAAACAATGTATCACGCTTATATCCTTTCTCCTGGGGTATGGGATAAGTAGGTTCATTTATGTAAAGTTTTTCCTTGGTTATCGGCTATGTTTTCAAGATGATGCTGTGGTTACGGTTCAACCCCCCGGATTCTCAAAGGCACATGTATATCCACTTTCTTCAGGAGTTACCCCCCCGGAACAGACACTATGCTAAGGCGACTGCATTCCAGAGCTCTAAAGATTCCGAGTTTTCAGATTCCGTGTTTTCTGCACTACGAAGACAAAAGAAACTGACGAAAACATTTCCAAGATTTGCCCAGACATGTTTTTCAAGTTTTCCGCATTTCTCTGAACAAATTTTGAAGATGAAGGACAACAAAATTGGAAAAGATTTCAAAGAATATCAATGCAAAAATTGCAAAATAACATGGCTGATCTCTTCAATTTCTTTGATCATTGCTATTTCATGCATTTTTCTTACTGCAAGATTCGGCAATCAATTGAATGAACAGAAAACAAAATTTGAAGATGAGTTGGTGACGATGAAAGGCTTGATCATCGGATTAGGCCTAAAATCAAACTTGGATTTGGCTGTTCTTGATAATGGTAAAGTCTTTCCTTTTTGCTATATTCACCAATTATACACGTTTTTTTTTATAAGGAACCTTTGGTCTGAGTTGAGGCTGGAGTTCCTTAATTCTTTAACAAAATGAGGCTGAAAGTTCCTTATACTGTTCCTTGTCGTGGCATATGTATAAATACTAATTTTTACAGCAAATCCATATAAACTATTCTTCATTCCTAACTTCAAGTATAAATGGAGCCTTTTGGGGAAGAACGATACGAAATACATTGTACTTCTGTTCCTTTTTCGTACAAACGGTCTTGTTCTTTAAAAAAGAGTTTCTTAGTTTTTCATCTGAGCCTCGACAGTTCCTTAAAGTTCCTTAATTTTTTGGGAATTTTCGGCCTCGAGTTCCTTATAAAGGTGTTCGTTATAAAAAAAAACGTGTATTACAACACTTTGATCCGTTTCTAAGTTATCTTTCCTTGTTGTTCTGCCTGTTTTAAGACAACGAGGACGTCATTAAATAAAGATAACGTCATATCTAAAAATTTAAAATTTGGTAAAATTCGAGGTTAACCTTTGAGCCAGTGTTTTTAAGAAAAAACCCCGTCATTCCAGACGGGTCTGGGGACTACGTAGGCAAGAATGTTGGCACGAAAGTTAAATCATGGATTCTGTTTTTGGGAGCTTTCTGTTTTTGAAATTCTGAAGGCTTTGGAGGTTTCAGTTAGACTTACTACATGCGTCGTAGTTATCGCTATTGAATTGAATTGCTGGACGCTCAAACTAAGTTTGAGCTTGAGTCTCATTGAAGCGAACAACAACAACATAAATTCAATTCAATGTGTGCGAAAGTTAGGCAGTTAGGGATTTGTGACAAGTCTAGCTTCTAGTTCGATCTGACCACTGATCATTTAGAGATCAGTGGATCTGACTTGCAGTATTATCGACTATTCAGCACTGATTTGTCGATCCATTTTAATAAAAAATTAGCCAACAGCCGCTCCTCGATACGGATCTAGATTTGCTTGAGTTTTTATGAAATGGTTCGCAAGAAGCTGAATAATTTCCTTGTGAAGGGGGTATAAGTATAAGCTTCAGAAAATGAAAGAAAAACTTAATCATATTATTTGTGAAGTTTGAGCCTGACTATTATTCTTTATTTATTTCTTAGATTTAAGCTTTCGAGCCTCGATATTCTTATACACTTTTCCTTATAAAAAGCGTGCAAGTTTTAAATGACTCACACCTGTTATCTTAGATATAAACCTTCATATGGTGAAATCAAGAATGAAAAGAAGTCCACATATACCTCAACAACCCGCTGACCTTATTGGCAGCATCGAGAGGTCGCTTGGCATCGCAAAACAGTTCTATTCAAACAAAGAAACACAAGCTCCATTTTGCAACAAGACGGTTGTTTGTGTTGGAAGAAGAGGAAGACGCGGAAAAGCCGGACCACGTGGACTGAAAGGAGATCGAGGAGACATTGGTCTACCTGGTTCAAGAGGCCCTGCTGGTTTAAAGGGTGAAAAAGGAGAAACAGGACCAAGAGGTCCTCCTGGGTTATCAATTGAGAAAGCAAGGATAACATCAAAACCATCGGATGTTACAGTGAATGAAGGATCTACAGCAACATTTACATGCGAGGCCACAGGGTATCCAAAGCCAGATATAACATGGTTGCATAATGATAAGAAGTTAACAGGCAGTAAAAGAAATGTGAAGATTATTGATAATATTGGTTTAGAAATCCAGAATGTTTCACCAAGTGATAATGGTACAGTTACATGTATTGCTGATAATGTTATTGCAAAAGACAAAGCTTCTGCGACATTGGTTGTTTCAAGTGAGTTTGAATCTAATTAATAATAAGTTATATTAGAGTCCCTTATATCCATATACTGTATTCGCCACACTTTATTTATTTATGAAAAAGGAATTCTTTAAATACACTGACTCGAAATATTTCTATTATTTTAGCAAGGCCAACCGTGTCTGTCAATCCAACTCAATTATTAGCTACAAGCGGTCGCACTTACGAGATTAAATGCACAGCAACTGGGTCCCCTGTGCCAGCAATTTCATGGAAAAGGCTTGCAGCAAAAATGCCTTCGCATGCTAGAGTGAAATCAGACGGTACACTGGTTTTTCAAAGAATACAAAAAAGAGATAGTGGATTATACAGTTGTATTGCGAAAAACTCTGTTGGTAGTGCTGAGGTTGCAATGACAATTTTTGTCCAAGGTTTGTATTCATAAAACGATTTTCCTTCTATATATGAGGCTCTGCAACTGCAAAATAAGCACGGCAAAGGATCCTTAAGATTCAGGAATGGATCCAAGTGGATTCACCTTTCTAGCGTATTCAAAAAGATTTGGGTACTCTAGAAAAGCGGATCTGTTCCTTTTTTGGGAGGTGACCGTAACTTTTTGTAGCCTGCAAGCATACTTCAATGGTTTATAGTGAACTGATTGATTATAATGACAGAAGAGAACAAAAGTAATCTCGTTCAACTCTTCCCTTTCTTTCTCCTCCCCCGCTACCAACAAAAGTCTGCATGCAGGCTACAAAAAAGTTGCGATCTCCTTCCCAAAAAAGGAAAAAATCCATGCGTAAACCCGTGTAAACGAAAAGCCTCTTGTGAACTTTTTGATAACGGACACTCGGATCTATTCCCGTTTAAACGGGATATTAGTGTGATTCGGCAAAGACAAAAAGGCAAACATTGTTTGACTACCTTTACCCTGGGTGCTAGACTGATTACCTGAGTCGTAGTTTCGCTATTGAATTGAATTGATGGACGCTCAAACTACGACTCATAAACTTTCACTCAAAAAACTGGACTGAAATTTCCTGCCTCGATTCCATTTTTTTGTACAGTGAAAATGTGGCGACCCCCCGACAAAAATCTCTCTCATCCCACTTCTTGACCCGGCCAAGTCAAAAAGAGAAATCTCGAAATAGCTTCGCACAAAGATGAACTTTAAAAAAAGCCTCTCTGACTTTTAGTTACCTATAGTTTTATCCTCTTCTTGCTGAAATAAGTAAACCAGTTTTCAATTTAACAAAGTTAACGTTAGTTTGCAACAGCTATATTTATATATTTATCAGTCAGTTCACCTGGTAACTGCAGCAACGAGCATCAGAACACTCGCAGTCAAATAAATAACAACAAAGTTTGAAATTGTAATTTTCACATAAAACATGAATTCCAACGCATACCTATGTAACAGTTTTAAGATAAATATTTTATTGTAAATGAAGTAAAGAAGGGCAATGCTATCTTGTCTAAAAACAAGTCAGTTAAAAGTTAAACTCACGAATGTCACGAATACCGAACCTTTCAAATTTTATTCAGCTTTCTGCTTCTCGGTGCTTTACCTAGGTACCTATTTCATGTTCTAGTACCGACATTAAAGGGATGGAGATATTTACAGATAAAAAACTTCGTTAAGTTTAATTTGCTTACCGTTTTTTGATGAGCAAAGTCCGCATTTTCTCAAAATTATAAAGTTGAGCAAACAGCTTCAACTTCAAAATGAAACTTGAATTTATATTGCTGAATAAAATTTCACCTTTCCCTAAAAGTTTCCAAAAAAAACTATCTGCAATTGTTCTGTGATACTTCAAATGCTGCCGAACCAAGTTCTAAAATATTATCTGTTGCAGTTGTTTCGATGTTTGCTGGTCCTTTCAACTTTTCTTTCCTTGCTGCGTTCCCATGAATGCAAATCCAAATTCAAGTCTTCGCGAAAAACTCTTCTTCACTTCTTGCTTGAACACACAGCCAAATTTCAACAGAAAGCATCCCAAGCTTTCTGTTTTCAAAGGCCATTCTGGAGGTCTCCCACTTTTTTTCCAGATTTCGGAAAAAATCAACTTTGTTGGTTGTGCGAAGCTGTGAAGAAGTTCTCCCTCCATTTTACCGACCTAAGACCTGATGTTATCCTGGGGGGTCACATTTTCAGAAAAATAAACGAAAAATATCACGTGAAAGATCGATGTGGCTGAATAAGCCAATCAGAATGCGTTATTTGAAATGCTGCTCTCTGATTGGTAACCCAAAAAGTTGGGGTGGCAGGCCAGTTTTTTCGCTTAAAGTTTATGAGTCCCAGTTTGAGCGATCTCCTTTAAGTGCTAGCCTCGGTCTCATGAGCGATAACTGGGACTCAGGTAATCAGTCTAGGTTGATGCTTGAATTGATCGTTGGAGGAAGTTCCAATGCCAGTTTGTGGGGAAAAGAATGCTGCTGGAAAAGTATTACAGAAACATTTCCCACATATACACGAGTTATAAACTCAGCAGTTCGAGATTTTAAGATCGATTCTTTGCCTATCAAAAGATACTTTTGCCATTCTCCCAACTGGACATGGAAAATCGCCGCCTTTCCAAATCGCGGCATTGACTGGTAGGCCGCCTTCAAAATATCAAGTCCAGCTACTAGATCTGAGATAAAAACCACTAGAAAAGTACGAATTATACATTTTAAGAAACAAATTTACATAGTTATGGTTATGATACTAAATATCTTTAAATATAACGCATTGATATTGAATAATATAACGCTTGGATTTTATCGTCACCTGAAACGACCTGAACGAAGCCTTCTCTTATACTTCATATATGTACAGAAGTTTATTCTTAATTTACTCGATCCAGATGCTCTTTCATAATTTCTTTATTTCTGTTATTCCATGAAACTTTAACCTCGTTAAAATATATTATATGATAAAGTTCTTCTAACTCTAGAGCTTTTTGAAATCAGTAAATTGGGTGGCCTAAGCTTTGTTTACAGCAGGTTCAACACAGCCGTTCTTCGTTTCAAAAATGAATTATGAAATTACTCCATGTTCAGTTGCAGCAGCTATTTCTTTCATTTTTCCTCCCAAAAACCACTAGGTTAAACCAATTTTCGTGCACAAAAACGAGCAATATCTGAATGCATATTTTACGCACAGTGGCCTTGTTTTTCTGAAAATCCATACGTGCAGACATCAGAACAATAGAGTTGTCGTTCCAGTCGATATGTGGTGATTAATGATTACATGGAATCGCGCCTTTCATAATCAGAACGAGACTCTGTTTGGATGGAACCAGAGCCTCGTATTTTGCCCAACTTATTATTTTTTTTATTTTGTTCTGCGGTTCCAATCTTGAGGCTCTGGTACCCAGGGTAGACTACCTTAAGATGGTTTTATGTCAAACATTTAACTTGTGATCTCAAAATGCAAGATGACAAACTATCTTCTTGTTTTTCATCGGAGAAAAAAATTGTTTGATACTGCAACTAATGCATACATTCTTGATGAAAATGTCCATATCTGTCTATATCGTCACTCTATTCAGACAGAAGAGTTTGCTTTCTTGCCTGGACTCTTTAGTTATGAAATCACAGGTTTCCCCGATGTTTGTGCGCTGACTGTGTTGATACCAAAATACCAAATCAGTGGTACTTTTCTGACTGGCCCATTTCGATACTACACGTACAGGTTCACAATCGCAGCTAATCATCTCGGCCTATTTATTACATTTTACTCTCAGCAGTGTTAGACGAAAAAGCCTTTAGTTTTGTACCTTTTAGGCATGTTTTCCCTATTCTTTTTTTTCGGATCTGGTGTATTGCCAGAAGACTACAAAAATCTTTGCTCTTTAAACAAGACAATGTTTCTTAGTTCAGTTTGAAACTAAAGGTAAAATTATATTTGAAGCTGCAGCTTAGATATGCATTCTTCAATTTAAAATGTTTATTTTGTTCAAAGATAAACCAGAAGACTGCAAAGATTTGCTATTAGCTGGCAAAACAGAAAATGGCATATACACAATTTGGCTGAGTGATGGTAAATCATTGAAAGTATATTGTGATATGAAAACAGATGGTGGTGGATGGACAGTGTTTCAACGACGAATTGATGCGTCAGTTGATTTCTATCGTGGTTGGGATGAATATAAACGTGGATTTGGTGATTTAAATGGTAATTTTTGGCTTGGTTTAGATAATATACATCGATTGACTGCTGCAAAAACATCATCGAGGATTGATATGAAAGATTTACAAGGTTCAGTTGGATTTGCTAAATATAATAAATTCAAAGTTGCATCAGAGCAAAGTAAATATAAACTGGAAGTTGCTGGATTTTCCGGAAATGGAGGAGATTCTTTATCGTATCATAATAAGATGTTCTTCTCAACCAAAGATAGAGATAACGACAAATGGGGTTCAAATTGTGCTGCAGGAAATGAAGGGGCATGGTGGTACAACTCCTGTGACTATTCAAATTTAAATGGACTTCATCCTACTAAGGCTGGGTTTGCTTCTGGTTCAGCTAAGGGCATGTCATGGTATTACTGGAAGAATAAACGAGGCACAATAAAATTCTCCGAAATGAAACTGCGAAGAATAAAATGAACAATTGCAGACATCAGGCTTGAAGAGAAAGACCCTTGCACGGATTTGTATTTTCTGATAAGACGAGTGAAAAATGTTAAATAATGTTGGCAACTAAACTCACTGCAGAAAGCCACGGCGTTAGGCCCCGGACAAACGAACTGAACATTTTACTGAACAACGCCCAATAGAAGTTCAGAAAAAAAATCTAGTTCATTTTGCTTCCTTGTTCAGTCACTGAAAATTTTCAGTGAATCTTTGATCGGTGTTAAAAGGTTTTGTGAAAAAAAATTGTTCAGCGGTAAGTTCAATTCATTTGCCCATTCAAATGAAAAACTGAACACACTGAACATTTATACGATATACGCATGCGCATGTTAAATAATTGGCGGCAACTTTCTCAATGTTTCTAATTAAAAATCTCGACTTTGGCGTCGAAAATAACTGCAAGAAAAGGGGCTGAAAAAATTGAGTAAATGTTCGGCAGAAGTTCAATTTGATTGGCCACTTGACAATGAACATAGCGTAAAATGTTCAATGGCACAATCAGTGAAATGTTTAGTTCATTTGCCCAGGGTCTTACTTTTCATACATATTTTGGTCATATTTTGGAGAATATTAGAACTTTTATTAACATTTTTCGACTAAACGTTATTTGTGTTTCAATACTGAAATGTACAAGACACTTTTGTATCAGTCACTTATGCATAATAATTTTACATCAATCAAATATGGCATTTAATAGATTAGACATGGGGCTGTTTCGCCTGTTCTTGCAAAGATTTTCAAACATTTTGTGTTGCACTATAGTAAAGTTTGAACGTTTTCTTGACCATGGAATTCTAGTAGACAAGCAATCGCGAATTCCGTTCCCCTCCCAAAAACCTTCCACTTGTGGAAAGATTTCCTGAGATTTTGATGAATTTCAAGGAGTTATGGATTAAGCTCTTGTTTACGCCAAAGGACAAGACATAAGAATTGTAGCAAAAGCAAAAGCAAAAGAAGCTTTGGAGTACCCAAGGATCTCTCCATATCCAAAGACCTTCTGCTTTGATGGATTGAATTCTAAATTTATTCCAATTCTTTTTTGAATTGGTTTGAAAAAACCACTGGAATTCGGAAGATAAATGTTGAAGATTTGCCCAAACATGTTTTCAGTTGTCTGCATTCGTCTGAAAACGTTTGAAGATGAAGGAGGACAACAAAGTTGAGAAAGATCTCAAAGAATTTCAGTGTAAAAATTGCAGAGTAACATGGCTGATTTCTTCATTTTCCTTGATTATTGCTATTTCATGCATTTTTCTTACTGCAAGATTCGGCAATGAATTGCATGAACAGAAAACACAATTTGAAGACGAGTTGATGACGATGAAAAGCTTGATCACTGGATTGGGCCTAAAATCAAACCTGCTTTTTCTTTGCAATGCTTTAGAAAATTACATTAAAAAAAACAATGAATCTTATAACTTCTATTCCTGTTTTATTTAGAAGCTAGGCTATCTTAACTTTTTACTTTAAGTTACATTTATTTTATATGAACGCTTTGCCATGTCACAGAACATTTCTTGATAAGCATACACGAGGTTGGTTAGAACCGGTTTGATCCGGATGTCATTAGACTGTTGTCACACCGACTTTGATGTTTCAAGGGTCTCTCAATACGAGTTTCGAACGGTAAATAAGTTTCTTTGAACAACTAAACATGAGCGTCAAATTACATTTATCTGTTATCTTAGACATAAGCCTTCATATGGTAAAATCAAGAATGAAAAGAAGTCCACATATACCTCAACAAGCCGACCTTATTGGCAGCATCGAAAGGTCGCTTGGCATAGCAAAACAGTTCTATTCAAACAAAGCACCATTTTGCAACAAGACTATTGTTTGTGTTGGAAGAAGAGGAAGACGTGGAAAAGCCGGACCACGTGGACAGAAAGGAGATCGAGGAGACATTGGTCTACCTGGTCCAAGAGGCCCTGCTGGTTTAAAAGGTGAAAAAGGAGAAACAGGACCAAGAGGCCCTCCAGGGTTATCAATTGAGAAAGCAAGGATAACATCAAAACCATCGCATGTTACAGTAAATGAAGGATCTACAGCAACATTTACATGCGAGGCCACAGGGTATCCAAAGCCAGATATAACATGGTTGCATAATGATAAGAAGTTAACAGGCAGTAAAAGAAATGTGAAGATTATTGATAATATTGGTTTAGAAATCCAGAATGTTTCACCAAGTGATAATGGTACAGTTACATGTATTGCTGATAATGTTATTGCAAAAGACGAAGCTTCTGTGACATTGGTTGTTTCGAGTGAGTTTGAACCTAATTAATAGGTTATATTAGAGTCCCCTATATGCATAAACTGTTTTCACTACACTTTATTTGTTTATGAAAAAGGAATTCCTTTAATATGCTGACTCGAACTATTCCTATTGTTTTAGCAAAGCCAACAGTGTCTGTCAATCCAACTCAATTATTAGCTACAAGTGGTCGCACTTACGAGATTAAATGCACAGCAGCTGGGTCCCCTGTACCAGCAATTTCATGGAAAAGACATGCAGGAAAAATGCCTTTGAATGCCAATATGAAATCAGACGGTACACTGGTTTTTCAAAGAATACAAAAACAAGATAGTGGAACATATAGTTGTACTGCGAAAAACTCTGTTGGTAGTGCTGAGGAAGCAGTGACAATTTTTGTCCAAGGTTTGTATTCATAATACGATTTTCCTTCTATATGGGGCTCTGTAACTGCAAAATAAGCACGGTTGAGGATCCTAAACATTCGTGCATGGATCCAAGTGGATCCGCCTTTCTATCCAAAAAGTCTTGGGTACTCTAGAAGAGGGGCCATTCCTTTTTTGGAAACGAGATCGTAACTTTTTGTAGCCTGCAAGCATACTTCAGTGGGTAACTGATTGGTTATTATGACACATAGAAATAAAAGTACTCTCGTTCAACTCTTCTCCTTCTTTCTCCTCCCCAGCTACCAACAAAAGTCTGCATGCAGGCTACAAAAAGTTACGATCTTGTTCCCAAAAAATAACAGATCCATGCGTATACCCGTGCAAACGAAAAGCCTATTGTGGCCTTTTTGAGAACGGATCCACTCAGATCCATTCCCGTGCAAAGGGGATATTAGTGTGATTCGGCAAAGACAATAAGGCAAACATTCTTTGACTACCTTCACCAGAATGTATGTTAAACATTTGATTTGTGATCTGAAAATGTTTGACAAACTATCGTTCTTGTTTTTCATCAGAAAAAACATTGTTGGATACTGTAAGTAATGCATACATACTTGATAAAAATGTCCATATCTGTCTATAGTTAAATTGCTAGATAGCTACCATCGTCACTCTGCTCAGACAGACAGAGTTTGCTTTCTCGCCTGGGCTCTTAAGCTATGAAATCACAGGTTTCCCTAATGTTTGTGCGCTGACTGTGTTGATACCAAAATACCAAATCAGCTGTATTTTTTGTCTATTTCGATACTACACGTACAGGTTCACAATCGCAGCTAATCATCTCGGTTGAAACTAAAGTTCAGTTTGCAACTAAAGGTAAACAAATATTAGAAGCTGCAGCTCAGATATGCATTCTTCAAATTAAAATCTTTATTTTTGTCTGAAGATAAACCAGAAGACTGCAAGGATTTGCTATTAGGTGGCAAAACAGAAAATGGCATATACACAATTTGGATGAGTGATGGAAAATCATTGAAAGTATATTGCGATATGAAAACAGATGGTGGTGGATGGACAGTGTTTCAACGACGAATTGATGCATCAGTTGATTTCTATCGTGGTTAGGATGAATATAAACGTGGATTTGGTGATTTGAATGGTAATTTTTGGCTTGGTTTAGATAACATACATCGATTGACTGCTGCAGAAACATCATTGAGGATTGATATGAAAGATTTGCAAAATTCAATTGGATTTGCTAAATATAATAAGTTCAAAGTTGGATCAGAGAAAAGCAAATATAAACTGGAAGTAGCTGGATTTTCAGGAAATCGAGGAGATTCTTTATCGTATCATAATAATATGTTATTTACAACGAAAGATAGAGATAACGACAAATGGGGTTCAAATTGTGCTGCAGGAAATGAAGGGGCATGGTGGTACAAAAAGTGTCAGAATTCAAATTTAAATGGACTTCATCCTAGAAAGGGTGGTTCTGGTTCCAACAAGGGCATGTCGTGGATTCACTGGACATATAGACATGGCTCAATAAAATCCTCTGAAATGAAACTACGAAGACTAACTTGAATAACGAAACAGTTGTATGTTTTATAAGTCTTAAACGTGTCCAAAATCTTATCAGATCATTAAAAAACTGAAATAAAGTTCCTCTGAATCGAACTCGCGTCTTGTGTGATCAGGCTCAAAACAGATGTATTTATGATGAAGTCGATGGAGTCAAGGCATAATCCAGGCATAGGTGTGCTTCAACCACACTTATAGACACAGGAAATCCTAGAACTAGCCCCAAGCCACCGAATAACCCCATCTCGAATAAGCCCCCAACTAAGAACTCATTTTTGCTATCTTGACAGGTTTTAGTGCCAATTTAACCAATAGTCAGCCATTGGAACCAAATGAACTTTTAAATAAGACCCATTCCTTTAAATAAGCTCCCCTCTCCTTTAAATAAGCCCTCCCCTTGAATAAACCCCTACTGTGAAATTCATTTTTGGAAATAAGCCCCATTTGAGGATTTATGGTAGCGGACTGACACATGTTTAAGTTCAGGGCTATTCATATAATCTATAAAAACTCATTATCGTATCTGCTTACCTCCAAAAGCACTTCCTTTCCAAACTCTGCCAGTAACAAGTTGAAACGGTCGTGTGCTAATCTCTTGACCGCTACCAGCTACTCCGATAATCGTAGACACTCCCCATCCTTTATGACATGCCTCTAAAGCAGCTCTCTAAAGAGGAAAAAGGTCACATTAGAGCTAAGGCTAGTCCAGTTGAATATGAATGAGCTAAAACAAAATCGTATCTGCAAGTAAGTGAACAGTCTTTGAGTTGTACAGAACTTAAAATTGCAATGAACAACGGAATCATTTTCGGGCATACTTGAAAGCTTTTTTCGTCTGACACTCCCTAGAGTATGAACGTCAGAAAAAGACTGAAACAATAGACTAAGGCGGAATTTATACCCAGATGCGGCTCGAAATGCACCAATCGGAAAGAACAAAAAGCTGTGTTTTAAACACCAATCAGCTGGTCGGATACAGCGGGTATAAATTTAGCCTTTTAGACTATTGTTTCGGTCTGTTTCTGACGTTCATACTCTGAGGAGTGTCAGACGAAAAAAGCTTTTAAGTATGCCCAAAAATGATTCCGCTGTTCATCGCAATTTTAAAACAAAATCATTAACTGACATAACTAGTTATTCAATATTCCTAGTCATGTCTTCCTCTGGCTAGTCACGTCTTCCTCTGGCTTGCTTCACAGGCCGTAACAGAGCAGAACATCCATCGTGATCTTAGACGCAGGCTAGGTTCGCTTTACATACCTTTATCAAAGGGTACTTCTGACCCACTCGACAGTTGTAGAGACTTTTAATCATGCAGTTAATGTATTAGGTTCACCAAATCTATTAGATAAGACTTTAAAAGCCCAAAAGCACTCTATTCATAGTAAATATTAGAAAATAGAGGTTTCCTGATACGATCAAGAGCCAGGTCTGGCTCTTTTCCAATGCATTTACATGAGAAGAACTGGGTTCCCCCCGATCTGATCCAAAAATATTTGACTTCTATATTTATTTGAGTTGAAGCATGCCCTTCCTATATCAAATAAACGATAGAGAGGCAAATTAAACTATTAGTTAGTAACTAACCATACAATGAATGCTTCCAATGCATTCAAAAGTATAATCAAGGCCTCCATCAGTCATTTCAACAAGAACCTGAAAAATAGAGAGAATATAGAAATTTAATTTATCACATTTAGCACATCGCAATTTTATTGGCCAAGGCTATTCTACAGACCCTGTGGACCTAGCGGACCTTAGTTAATTAGTCTGCAGTTTTCAGAGGTTTTGTGTTTAGACTTTTCATTGGGCTCATGACTAAAACACGGACACAAATATTTCGCAGAATGTCCTTCTTCAGCTCAAAGCTTCAAAAAGAATTTGGTATTGCAATTTGTCACAAAATAAACTTTTTAATACTCTGACATGGACTGAACAGTCAGGCTGATTTTCAAATGATTTCTCTTTTCAACAACCCCTTTTACTAAAGTTCCAAAATGTCATGGGCATCAGAAACAGTGGCGTAGCCAGGGTCTCGGCTTTGGGGGGCAAAAGATCAAAAATCATGGGGATCCGGGGGCTTGCCACCGGAAAAATTTTTGGGACCATGACCTTCTACAGATCGTAAAACGGCCCTCTAGAAAAGAGATTTGATGGGATTTCAAACGGAGAAAATATGCTGGATAATTCTTGCTTTTCACAATAATTTCATGACAACGGACCTACAATCTTCGTACAGCGTTTATTGCTATGCCAGGGAAAAATTGTTCTTAGACCATTGAAATTCATGAAAGCTACCAAATATCTACGTTGTAAACACAAAATTTGTTACCATGCGTTTTTTAGTATGAAAACACGGAAATAGTCTCAAATTGATTAAAGGAAGGCACACAAAACTAGGGGGGTCCGGGGGTATGCTCCCCCGGAAAAAGTTTCATTTTCCAACCTCTAGTATCGCATAGAATGCATATTTTTTGCTTGCCTATTGTGTTGTGTTACATACTGGATATCCGAAGACATCTCACCTCACCTGTTTGTTGGAAACACTTGCTTTCTTGTTGATGTAGAACATTCAAGCCAAAAATACATACTTATTATGCGAAGCGGTGAAAATTTTCATTCTACGTCTACGTTTATCTACTAGGAACATGCACTATGTTGTCTGATTTTTCGTTTACTCTACTAATTTCTTCGTGGTTTTGCCTTTTCGTTCTATCTCGCTTTATTTCGAAAACGAGAGAAAGGAGATTGACGTTTTCACTTTTCACCACAGCAAGAATACGCTAGAGAGGTCTTTTGAATAAACTTTAAATCTGTCCGACGGGATCGTAAAAACATAAGAAAGTCCGTGCCTATATAACCCTTCACACATCCAGACCTATAGACCATTTCAACTAACGGCCTCGTTTTCAAAATAATTGGAAATTAGGTCATAGAGAAATTTCGACTTCATATCAATCGCCATAAATTTTACAAAAGTATGCAAAATAATAAAACATACTGTATTCTCAATAAACTGTAGATCTGTTCAAATATTTATTTTTTTTTCTGAAAATATAAGATCTATCTTTCAAATATAAGGTCTGCTTATTAAATATAAGGTCTACTTTATAATTTTAAGTCTCTAAGTCTCTAAAAAAGAGTGTCTACTGCAAATATAAGGTGACTGCGCAAGATGATTGCGCAGTAGCAAACCCAAGGTGACTGCGCAAGATGATTGCGCAGTAGCAAACCCAAGGTGACTGCGCAAGATGATTGCGCAGTAGGAAAACCAAGGTGACTGCGCAAGGTGATTGCGCAGCAACAACTTTTGGCGCCAAAAACAGCAGCCAACCACCACCACATCTCTTTAGTGAGGAATTCAATTCAATTCAATTCAATTCAATTCAATTCAATTCATATCAATTCAAGTGAGGAAGATGGAGAAGAGCTATCTAGGGACGCAGCATCGACAGTAATTGGTTAACGGAATTGTGAACCATCCACAGTTCTGTCAATGCTTGCATTCAGCTGTGACACACAACTCTGCGTCTAGATCTGGCTCCGCAGATGCAAATACTAATAGGCCAACTTCTGGTAATAATAATGATAGGCCTGCGGCTGCGACTGATGCCAACGAAGAGCTTTCAAGCTTGTTCCGCAGGGGAGGATCATCCTCCCAATCGAGGAATCCTCCACGTTTTTTTCGTGGAGTAAATCAAGCAAGACCTGTGCCTTACGGACGCCCGCTGGCGCAGTCAACGAAAACAGGGGCTTCTTCTACTAAATGGCGTTCGGAGAAACAGAAATTCATTATTAAAGAGGTGGTCCTTGTACCAAACCCAGAAGAACAGTCAATAATAAGAGCAAGCAGAAGAGCTGAGCTGATGTCCAGAGGCTTTGCAAAAAATGATGTAGATATTGAGAAAGGATGGAGTGCTGAAACGCTCATGCAATTTCTGGTTCGTCTGTTCAGAGAAAAGTTACAAGTCCAAAGTGATGATATAGAATGCAGGTATATTAGACTAACCACACTTTTTGTTATGTTTTTGGTCATTGTCAGAAATTTCATCCTTCATGAACCCTGGCCTCATGTGAACTTGATTTTACCCTCTCTTCACTGAGAATAAAAAGTAGTGCAAATTTGGAATATGTACATAATTACAGCTCCGTAGTACTGCTGTGATGGGTTATCACAGTATGTCTTGCATGGTAGGTAATAATTTCCTCATAAGAAGACGGGTACTTTCAGGGCTGCAGGTTTGACCTCTGTGTGTTTGCATAGTTTGTTCTACTGTATGAATAATTTGTTGCTTTTTAGAAATGCAGCTGATTTGATCATTTCAAAATGTTTCAATGAGTTGTTTATTTCATCACCTAGGTTCTGTAGTCATGCAAAACTTTATATATTGGCCACCAACCTATGCTTCTTTATGCATCCCCCTTTATTTATTTGTTTATCACATCCCCCTCCCTCTCAAAGTCCAAGTCAAAGCTCAAGGTCTGTTTCGAGGTTTCAGGAAACTTCCAAAATCCATCTTCTTATTTTTAATTGGTGATAATCAATAAGTCACGCATGTAGAAGCACACTGATCAGTTACTTTTGACTTTAAAATAAAAGACTGTTCTCTTTTCTCAGGATGCAGCTGCCTTTGAAGCATCCAGTGAAACAACAGAGATTGATAATTACTTTCCTCCAGCCTTCAGTGCAGATACTGATCCAAAACCATCAACATCAGGGAAAATGTCTTTTGTCGAAAAAGTTGACAAATTGTTAGAAATGGTGAATGAGGAGATCAGTAAGGAAGAAGTCATAAAAACACTCATGGATAATCAGGAAGATATTGAGTTGGCAGCCAATGAGCTTTTGCATGTTGTTATGCCAAAAGAAAAAACCTTCCACAGTGTGTCTGATTTGGTAGGAATGAAAGTTGAGAAGACTATGCAGTTGAATGAGGACTTAAGATTGACGGTTAATAGAGAGGAAGTGTGGAAATGTGCTCTCACATTCTACAAGACAGCAAATGTTCATCCCCAGCGGCTGAAATTGAATCTTCAGATAGAATTTGAATCCTCGGGTGAGCTAGGGCTTGATGGTGGAGCACTCCGTGCAGAGTTCTTTCAGTTGGTATTTAAAGAAGTAGATTGGAGGCTGTTTGAAGGAGAAGAAAACCAGAGGATACCTCGCAAAGGATGTGACAACATAGCATTGTTTAAGCTTGTTGGCAACATGATGAGTCATGCAGTCATGCTAAAGTGCCCAATTCTGCTGCAGTTCCCTGAATGGTTGTATGATATTCTAATTACTGGTGATCCAAGCTCAGCTGTAGAGAAAGTAACTATGGAAGATATACCACAGAATGCTGGGAATCAGAATCTATTAAGCCTCATATCCATTTTAGATGCTGCTACAACAGACAAAGCAATAGATGATATCTTGGACAAAGATGTGAATCTGGAGATTGTGAATCAATCTATGTGGCCTGTTGAAAAGGCTATCAACATGCAGTCAAAACACAGTCTGATCCATCAGCTCATTATACACGAGGTCATCTTCCAACGAATGCCTCAGGTCAGTGCCATTCGTGAAGGATTGAAGGCACTTGGTTTGTTAGAAATGGTCATACACCACCCTGATCTTTGTCACTCGCTCTTTGTTGTCAAAAATGTGGCTCTGACAGCTGATTTGTTTCTTGATAAATTGAGTCCTCAAGCTAAATTCCAGCAGTCTGATCCAGTGAAAAAGCAAGCACAGGAGTGGTTTTTCAAGTACATTCGTGAAGATTTCACCAAAGGTCGCCTGGTTGAGTTGTTCAGGTTCTGTACAGGTCATGCAGCACCATCACCCCTAGTTTCCACCGGAATTGACCTGAAATATCTAGAAGATGATGAGGCGAAAGTGTTGCCGGAGGCCGTTGCATGTGTAGGTCAATTATCTTTGCCAACAGTGCACACCAGTTACAACAGCTTCATACGTTACATGGACACAGCACTTAAGTTTGGAGCTGCTGGATTTGGAAATTATTAAACGTTTGTGATTATTTCCTACCTTTATTATCGTGACACAAGAAATAAAGAAATATGATGACTTTTCATTGTTATGTTCTCATAATTTGATAAGTGTAAATGTTGCAGCTGCGCAACAAGGAAAATAATGTTTTACTTGCTTATGTTTTTTTGTTTTTTAAGCCGAAAATTGGTTTTGATTTGCACCGTTGTTGCTTAAATATATGATAATATTATGATTACTATTATGCTTCTGTTAACATCGCAAAACACTAAAAACTTTGAAAGAACGCTGGTCTATACTAATCACGAGCTTGTTCTATGACCTGCACTGAGTTGATAAACAAGTTTATGCCTTGATTCCCATCATCTGCAAGGGGGTCAACTTGTTCCATCATCATTGCTACCTGATCTTCCCTGAAATTTATGCAGCTTTCTGGAACTACAACGTCATTGTCAGACTCAATTTCAGGGACTGGACCTTCCTCATCGATCCCAAAGTCTTCGAATGAATGATTGTTTGAGCTTGTGTCATACCCACCGGACATCATTCCTAAATGAAACAGCTGTTGGGGAGACCTATTTCGCTCTGAAGACAGCGGGTGAAAATTCCAGTCGCTGGTTAGCTCCTGTAAGGCTGCATTTATACGTGGCAAAAACACGTAATGTAAACAATATAGATGAATCTCGTTGAGAGGATCCAGCAACCTTTCGTTTTCCATGAAGTAGAAGATGTTCTGATAATGACTCACAACTGTACGCTTCACCTCACCCCACAAACGCTCGATCCTCTGGTTATGAACTGACAGACCAGTGATCATGCTGCCTCTATTTATTCCTCTGTCAGGATGGGCCAGCATGTAGCGAGCAACATCCACGTTCTCAACACCAAAATCTGCCCTGACTCTTGATGGTAAACCATGATTGTGAACTGCCTCCCGAAAAAGCTCCAGAACAGTGTTGGCTTTGTTGTTGGTAGAAGCTTTTAGATATACAATTAGCCTACTGAATCCATCCATCCCTCCATGAATAACTATCCGCCATCTAATCAGTTTATGATGCCCATCGATATGCCTGTAAAAAAAGAACGCTTTGATTTGTTAATGTTGCAAATTACAAATGTCAATGGTAAATTTCCAATTTCGAGCACGGTAATATTGGATTGCTCTGTCCTCGGGTAAAAATCAACCCCTTTGTAGGGTTCAAAACTAACATAAAGCAAACCAACGCTTTGAGGGTGTATAATATCTGAGACCACAGAAAAAAACAAGATCGAACTTACCACAAAGCATTTGGGCCCGGAACACAATACACTCTTCTCAGAATACTAACAGTGCGCCTAAGCGCTCTGCTGATCGGGTCAACTTCTTTGATGGCTTCCCTTATCCTCCGTCTCTGTGCAAATATTCCCCTACTACGACATGCACCAATCACATACGTTTCTCCAGCATTTGGGAGGGTATTTAAAACATCTTTCACTACTGCGCAAAGGTCTTCTTGACTGATATTCGTGTATGTTAATCGGGGTCCAGACCTTCCCTCGTTCGAAAGTCCTGCTTCATTTCTTCTGCGATATAACGTCTTCTCCGACACACCGATAATAGATGCAACAACTTTCCAATTTCTGTGCAGCTCGAAAAGGGTTTGGATCTCTTCGTTTGTTAAATTTTTTCTAGGCCTTCCAGTTGTATTTCGATCTCGATCTTCATTGAAACTTAGTGGCTGTTGAAAATTAGGAACTGCGTTCGCAAATTCATTTTGACGTAGAACATTATTGAAATCGCTCTGCAATGAAAAAATTTCACCCAGAAGCAGGTTGATATCTGTTATAATTGGGCCAGGTGCCCCACTCTCCGTGAACCTACGCTGCAAGACATCAAGAATATTAATCAAATCTTCCAGGCGCATACACCAGTGCTCCAAAACGTTTAGGTTATCGTTAAAAAGTTGACGCCTTGCAAGACTTATTTGCGAAGGCAGGTCAGTTAAAAAAGTTATGATATCAAGATTTGTTCTATTCATGTTCACCACTCTCGTTTTGTCTGTTGCTTGGGAAGCAACACGGCGCCAAATTTGCGAAAATGGCGCCAAAATATGCTACTGCGCAGTCACCTCGCGCAGTCACCTTGAGTTTGCTACTGCGCAATCATCTTGCGCAGTCACCTTGGTTTTGCTACGGTTTGCTACTGCGCAATCATCTTGCGCAGTCACCTTATATTTGCAGTAGACACTCTTTTTTAGAGACTTAGAGACTTAAAATTATAAAGTAGACCTTATATTTGAAAGATAGATCTTATATTTTCAGAAAAAAAATAAATATTTGAACAGATCTACAGTTTATTGAGAATACGGTATGTTTTATTATTTTGCATACTTTTGTCCACTATGGCGGGGATAGGCCGTTAGTTGAAATGGTCTATTGCAAAAGGAGGGGAGTGTGGGTTGGACAATAGTAAACATGTGGCGTTAATTGCCGCATAATATTAGTCGTAGAACATTTTCCTTGGAACCGAGCAGGTGAGGTGGAATGATATCTCTACTCTTTTTCGACATTGAAAAATATTTATTGCCCAAAGGTTGTTAGAATTTCTCTTACCCTGATCAGAAATGTCTCAAAATCCTTACACAACAAAGGCTCTTTCCCTGGGCCACCTAGAAACGTGGTTCTTTTTTAGATCGACGCCCTTTCTGTCCAGGTAGTGCATGCCGTATTTTTCTAAATGATTTGAGAAGCGCAAGTTGATGAAAACTTCGATTTTATCTCGAGTTCAACAAGTTTTGGTTTTGATTGCGGCCATCTATTATGTTCCTTTCACTACACGCACATTGAATCTTTTGTGTGCAACTCTCAGGGGTTTATTCAATGACTTGTGGCTTCAAAAGCCTGGTTTCCATACAGAATCTTAACTGTCGTGCGACTATCGCACAATCGTGAGACGTGAGAATTTCTTTTCGTACGATAATCGCACGACCATAAATACAAATGGTGACATTTTGGTCGTAAAAGAGCCTCCACGATTACATTACTACGATTTAGTTGTCATGTAGTCTTTCTTACAAGATATTTTGAGATATTAAAATGAAACACGCTTTCCAGACAATGGATACCTTTCCCAACGGTATATTTATTTGCAGCGTACGATTGTGTCTTATCTCTCAACTTCACGCTCAAATACAATACTACATTACTGTTGTGAACAAAAAAGGCTTTTCCGACTCCAGTGATTTAAAAGCTTTTTATGTCAACAGAGGTCCCAAGACGAAACTAGAATTTTAAGAGTTAAGAAAGAAATTTCAAAGAATATGAGAGTTTCTGGTGATTTTTCAAGGATTTTCTGCCGCTTAATAGATGATTCCAGGTGAATTGGACATTTTTGGGTGCTTTTCATCAAGTTATGGTTCGTTTTGAGTGCTTTAGGCTGGTTTTGGGCAATTTTGGGTTGTTTCGCGTTTTTGGTAAGTACGTTTGCGAATTTACGCAGCAGTAATACTGCTAATTTTGCGTCTTACGTTGACATAAAAGCGTTTGGAATATTCTCAGTAGATCTGGAAAATTGGTGGCAAAAATTTTCATTAAGCATTTACCATCGAACTCTTTGACTTTTAGTTAGGCTGTTAATAATAGGATTTTCGAGTGCAGACAGGGCATAGAAACGTTGCATTAGAATTCAAGTGGATGAAACACAGTCAGAGATCGGTCAGAGATACCCTTAACCTCCCTGACTCACTGGCTCACTTATATTTGACCTTCAGCTTTCATATTATAATGTGATGATGATGATGATTTTGATGACATGAAGATAATGATGATTGTGATGATGATGATGATTATTATTATTATTATTATGATTTTGATGGAATAATGATGATGATGATGATGATGATGATTATGATTATGATTATGATGATGGTGATAATTATGATGATGGTAATGATGATGATGACGAGGATGATTCTAATGGTGATTATAATGTTATAGTTGCTGATGGCGATAAAGATAATTTTGACGGTGATGATAACTATGATGATGATGATGATGATGATGATGATAATGTTCTTTTTTTGTCCGCAGTTTAATACCCTTTTATCAATTCTCTTATGTGTTTACCATTACAGGTAGACTAGCTTTTTAACTTGACGCCCGCGATGCGAGCTTTTACTTTATGACACCCGCGATGCGGTGAGTTTCTATGACACCCGCGATGCGGGTGAATAATAATACCAGTTTAGCCTTGGAAAGACAAGATACCACTCAGCTGCCTTTTAACTTGCTGCCTTTTAACACAGCCTTCTGAACTTTCGCTAGAGTCCGGGAGGTTAGCTCCCCATGGCATCCCACAACCTCCCGGACTCTGGCGAAAGTTCAGAAGGCTGTAAAAAAAAACACAAGTTAAAAACAGCTGAGTGGTATCTTGTCTTTCCAAGGCTAAACTGGTACTAATATTCACCCGCATCGCGGGTGTCAAGGTATATATTACTAATATGCTTAAATGCAAATCAGGTTGACCATTGTTCTGCTCCCCGTACTGAGCCTTATAAACGATTCAACCGAAAAGGCTTTTTCCCTGGGCCACCTAGAGATGCGCTTTTTTCTTTAATCGATCCCGTTTCTGGCCGGATACTGTTTAAAGATTTTGCTAAGCGTTTTGAAACCTATAAGTTGGTTAAAATTTCGATTTTCTCTCGGTTCGAAAAAGTTTTGATTTTGATGGCGGCCATCTATTGTGTTCCCTTCACTGCACGCACAGTGATTCTTTTGTCCTGCGGAAGTTTTCTCCTAATTGCTCAGTTAATGTTGACATGAGCTGAAATTGAAGCTAAAATTATTCAGTATTTCAAATGGAGCAAACATTCAAAATTTACTCGATTTTTACTCAAAAGTCTTGCTGTAAAATTCTCCTAAAATTTCTGCAGCAAGTTGGACATTATTTCTGCTGATGATTCCACGAATATTCTCAAGATTTATCACGCATCCCGACTCTTTTGTCCTGTCTTTGGATTTTCTTCCCCTCAGAGGAAAAACAAATCAAAAGACACGTTGATTTATTTTGGAATCATACGAGGGATCTTGCCCGTATTCTTTCGGGTTTTAAGAAGAGTTCTTGCTTTGACAAGCTTCAGAAATCCCCACGGTAAGAGTTGCGTTTTCCTCTCAGTTTTCCTCTAAAATTTTTCCACTAATAACACAGTTAAAAATAAAACCACTGTGCACGCAATGTAAACAAAACAAACACGCAATGAAACTCAAATAGGCCTAAATATTTTTTGCCTTCCTTCAAAAAGTCAGATCTCAAATACAAAAAAGTCGAGATTAAGTGACTAGAATATTTTTTTATGAAGGTCGTTTGAAATTGAAGTTTTGGAGTTTTCTGTTGGACATGAGAAAAGGAAGGAGTATTGAATTTACACAGGACCAGGAGTACCTAATTTTGCAGAAGATAGGATTTTAATTAAGTGCAGACAGGTCATAAACATTTTGTTTAAGTTGACAGAGCACAGTCAGAGATATCCCTCGCCACTTGCTCACTATGGTATGGTCATAATGATGATGAAGATTTTGATGATGATGATGATGATGATGATGATGATGATGGTGATGGTGATGATGATGATGATGATGATCTGACGATGATTATGATAAGGATGGTACTGATAATGATGATGAGGATGAGGATGATTCTAATGGTGATTATAATGTTGGCAATAATGATAATTTTGACGGTGATGATAACTATGATGATGATGTTCTTTTTTTGTCCACAGTTATCAATTATCAATTTTGTCCACAGTTATCAATACCCTTTTATCAATTCTCTCATGTATTTACCATTACAAGTAGACTAGCTTTTTAACTTGACGCCCGCGATGCGGGCGAGCTTTTTACCTTGACACCCGCGATGCGGGTGAGTTTTTACCTTGACACCCGCGATGCGGGTGAATATTAGTACCAGTTTAGCCTTGGAAAGACAAGATACCACTCAGCTGCCTTTTAACTTGCTGCCTTTTAACTTGCAGTCTTCTGAACTTTCGCTAGAGTCCGGGGAGGTTAGCTCCCATGGCATCCCACAACCTCCCGGACTCTAGCGAAAGTTCAGAAGACTGCAAGTTAAAAGGCAGCAAGTTAAAAGGCAGCTGAGTGGTATCTTCACTCAAGTCTTTCCTCAGGCTCAACTGGTAAGGTAAATCATTCACAAGGGCGTCAAGTTAAATTGAATATACTAACCTGCTGAATTGGCTTATCATGATCTTTTGGATTGACAAACTCAGTAGCACCGAACTCTTTAGCTATAAAAAAACCAAAAGAATTAAAGGTTCCTTAAGCAGGAGAAGTATGTCACAAATAATCTTGGCATAAATCTTTTTTATGTCAAAATTTGTTCTAGAGTTTGCAGACATTATCACAGTCCATTATAGTTTTAATCTCAAGAATTAAATTTGTTTCAAGATTTTTTGTCCTGTTCATTCACCTGTCATATTTAATAGAAATTAAAGATTAAAGGAGCTGAACTGAGACCCCATTTACACTATGCCATTTCTAAATGAGAACGGTACGTAGTTATACCGGACTGGCCTTCCGTTTGCATTGAAACGTTTTCCTAACCAGCATAATAAGAAAAAGGATTTCAAAAACTGTATGATTGAATCGTACCATATGAATCGTTTGAGTGTAGACGGGTGAAAATGGAATGATTTGGTTCCAGATTGAACGGGAGGTGTGAAATCTCATTTATTATTCTGGCGACATATCAAGCGCCCTGTTAAAATTGCCTCATTCGGAGAAAATTTTTCACCTCCTTTTCAATCTGGAACGAAATCATTCCGTTTTCACCTGTTTACACTGAAATAATTCGTACCGTTTTCAAATCACGTCGTTTTTGAAATCGTTTTCATTTCATGCCGGTTTGGAAGATTTTTCAGTGTGTAAATGGAAGGCCAATCTGATATGACTTCGTACCGTTTTCGTTTAGAAATGGCATGACGTAAACAGGGTCTGAACCTCATAATCGTGAAAACAATTTTCAAAAACAGTCGCAAAATATGGAACTTAATGATGTAATTTTTCAATAACCCTATTCCAGTAACTAAATTTTATTGACAATTCTTGCCAACTTTACTGGGAATTGGCTGGATTACAAAAAGGCATGAATTTATGAAACAAAACCTGTATTTACACTTAGGGGACAAAAGAATAGCATGCTTGACCTAAAAAGGCAGCCAACCGTAACAGACAAAAACAAAAATGGTCCAAACAACAAAAAGTGTTGCAATACTCTTGTCCACTTCGTGTATATTATGAATATAATACACCATCTTACCAACTTTAAATTTATCTGGGTTGATATCAATTCCAATAATTCTTGATGCACCAGCTTTTTTGCATCCCATGATAACGGCAAGTCCCACTGCACCAAGTCCCCAAATGGCACAAGTTGAACCAGCATCAACATTTGCAGTGTTCAATGCTGCACCATATCCAGTTGAAATACAACCGAAACTATCTAGCAAATAAATATGAACTAATCAAGGTTTTTCTGACAAAATCAAAATGATAATCTCGCGACCACGACACACCTTTGATACTTTTCAGGGCAACATTTCACTAGATATTTACAATATCTTTCAAAATACTACACGACATGATTGATACTGACAGCAAAAGATTTTTTGAAAAAAGTACTACAATAACAAGAGGACACAATCTGAAACTTTTCAAATTTGCTTCATCGTCGAACACTAGGAAGAATTATTTCTCGAACAGAATCATAAATGAATGGAACAACTTGCCAGCAACAGTAATAAATGCGAAATCAGTTGTGGAGTTTGAAAAACTATATGACGATTTCTGTGGAAACCAGAAGTACAACTGTAACTAATAAACACTAAAGGGTTTTATAGGCCAATGGCCTCCTTATCCCTCATTATATCATATTATTATTACAAATCTGAATTCGCAATCAAATTTCGTTGGTGATTTTCGCATGTGGGAATTTTGAAAGTTTTCGTAAGAATTTCTGCAAATTTGTGCCAAAAACAAGGTTAAGTTATCTCTGGCCTGTACTGAAGGTACCCCTCTCCCGGGAGTTTATAGAAGTCTTCATTTAGTTCTATCAAATCTGTGTACTTATCAAAATAGTAAGAATTACCTTACAAACTGAAATCTCAGCAGTTACAGTATATTCACTGAATGTGCTTGTTCCCATGAAATGATAAATACTTTGGCCTTTTGCTGTGAATCTTGAAGTACCATCAGGCATAACACCATTGCCCTGGGTTGATCTTATAAGGCTGCATAAGTTTGTTTTTTTGCTTTTGCAGAATTTACAGTTGTAGCATTGTGGTATGTACAATGGGATCACATGGTCACCTGCAGAAAGAGAAGATATTATCAATTTTTGTTTGATTAGAAATCCTTGTCCCCCAACTGCCACCTTTGATTGATCAGACCCCTTCTTGACTTACTAAATAAATGCTGCTCTCTTCTGCCCCCTTCAAGTCAATATACCCCATTACAACTGGGATGTTGATTTGAATCAGTGGCTGTTTTCAGTTAACGAGTTTTGAAGGTGCTGTGGTGCATTGGTCCAATCCAGCTGACTTGTGGTGTAAGGAGATCAGAGGAAGTAGGGGTTTGAACCCCAGCTACGGAGCATCACGATTAGGGTTGAGGTCTTGATTAGTTAAACCTACTTTTGAGATCCTAGGGACTGGCCCTAAATACACCATTTCACCTTCAACTTCACAGTTCTATGACATGTCGTGACAATGGACCCTTGACACCAGAGTAAATGACATAATGTCCCCTTTCTTGTACATTGATTTTCATGTTTACTAGTTCTTTGAAATTCCAGTTTCCAAACTGTGTAACATCACATTTGCAAAAATTATTTATCTGACAAGAATCACAAGCAGGTGTTCCATACTATGATGTCCCATATAAACTGATATTTCTAGAAACGGGAAAACATGAAAAAAAAACAACATGATGTACCTGGTTTTAGAGAGGTGACTCCCTCTCCAATGCTCTCTACAATTCCAGCTCCTTCATGACCAAGAATGACAGGGAACTTTCCCTCTGGGTCTTGTCCACTGAGGGTGTAAGAATCTGTGTGACACACTCCAGTACCAAGAATCTTTATTCTCACTTCTCCAGCCTTTGGTGGGGCTACTTCAACTTCCTCTACACTGAGGGGTTGCTTTGGCCCCCATGCGATTGCTGCACGGCACTTGATTGGCTGAAAAGGATAGGTTAGATAAGTGCTCTGTACATGACACCAAGGCTAAAAAGATGGGTCTGAGATTCGGCTAAATTGTGATAAAATTACCATCATGAGATTGAAATTGCGTGACATTAACATTAAATTTCGTGTATTCGTGGTTTTGTCCATTGACCTCCACCTAGATACTACTGCTTGTAGCAGTAGGCCCCGTTTTATTTACATGTCCACCCTGTCCTTGGGCTCCCATATCTCAATCTCATCACATGCACTGTAAACATGGAGGCATCTTCAATGGAAAGAAAATTAAAAAAAAAACACAAAAAAGCATTGTTTACAATGAAATAAAACCTGTAAAATTACCTTTCCAACTGTATCAGACATTGCAAAATTTCGTTAGAAATGTAATAAGACACCAACGTGCAGAGTGGCAGAGTGGGAGAAAAGAGACCCAACTGCAACAACTTCACCAATTTATGAAAAAAATTGACAACGTGAGCTAGTGGTTATTTGCTTGGAATGGACCTTCGGAATGAACGGGAACGGACCCTGTCTGGACCTTAGGAATAGACCATGCGGAATACAAGGAATGGTGCTTTTTAAATATACTGAAATTCAAACTCAATGTGGGCGACCAAACGACCGTCCATGAGTCATTAAATTTAGCTTTGTTTCTATAAATATTGAAGAAGTTGCAAAACGAATGTTCTTAGACCTCAATTGAATTATCTCGAGGGTTTCTTGATCTTCTGCCTTTATCATAAAGGTTTCTCATAAAAAACTGAGTACAGTCGAACCTCGCTATCTCGAACTCGGTTATCTCGAACAACTCGCTATCTCGAACAGATTACCATTTCCCCTCGTTTTCCTATAAGGCTAAGTATAGAGATAAAACCCGTTATTTCGAACTCGGTTATCTCGAACTATTCGCTATCTCGAACGAAATGTTTTTCCCGTGAAAGAAAAAACCCGGTTATCTCGAACAAAACGTCACAAAAATTTCAATTGTTAATTATCATAACAATGATAATTCATTTTTTAAGATTAAAGTGAACTTCGGTTGTCCGACAATTATTATCTTGCAAGGGACTTTCAATCCTCTGCCATCTCCAAAGTTTACACGCTTGCCATTCACCACACGCACGCAGGAACAAAATTTATCTGCCTTGAGAAAAAAGAAGATTGTCTTTGCAAATCTGCCTGTCTTTCCTTTTGGTAGATTTCCTACAATGTTGTCGTTTTTCTGTACACAGACTGCATATTGGTCGGCTATGTTGTCACGCTAGCGAATCTATACGCACTACTGTGGTTGATAAGCACAGGTTGGTGGGCTATTATGCTTGATACTATCGTTGCTACTACATGAAGAAGTACTCCAAAATATGAAGCAAGCTTTAATAATGTGCTATTTTAGTTAAATTGGATGTTTAACACAGCTTTTGAGACAAATGAGGTCTTTTCCTTGGTTTATATTCTACTTTTACACACAGATAACCGCTTTTTGATCGAAAAAATTCAGAGTACGGATATCTCGAAGTCCCGCTATGTCGAACAAATTTTCATTTCCCGTGCGAGTTCGAGATAGCGGGACTCGACTGTATATACAACGGTTTACGACGAAATATTGAATGCCAAGTCTTATAAAAAAGCAATAGCAAATCACGTTCATGAAAACGTCAGCGAAGTAAAGTAAAGCAAAGAAAAGAAAAGTAAAGCAAAGTAAAGCAAAGTAAATCAAAGTAAATCAAATCAAATCAAATCAAATCAAATCAAATCAAATACATCGAATCAAGTCAAATCAAATCAAATCAATCGCATCAAATCAATCGCATCAAATCAAATCAAATCAAATCAAATCAATCAAATAAGTCGAATCAAGTCAAATCAAATCAAATCAATCGCATCAAATCGCATCAAATCAAATCAAATCAAATCAATCAAATAAATCGAATCAAGTCAAATCAAATCAAATCAAATCAATCACATCAAATCAAATCAAATCAAATCAAACTGACTCACAACTTCAATGCTGAAGTAGGACATGACTTGAAACGAAAACCAAATCAAGAAACTCTTCAACTGAAATTTAAGAAACTTTATCCGTTTTGTAACTTTAGCAAAAATATCTTTTTTATCCTGTTTTAAAATATTTACAAAACATATATAACGAGGGTCGGTTAATGGATTATAATCTTCTTTAAGGGGGGCAAGGGGGCAATAATGCCCTTTCAATGTAAAACGATAATTGACTTTGACAACGTTAAATACGATATTTCGCCATAATTATGCCATTCGAAATGCGTGCATGTGGAGACATAGCCAAAAATTGTCGTATAAAAACATGATTAATTCTCGTTGAAAAAAGTTTGTTGCATTTTGAGCCGATCTAAATGGCGTGGACACAAAAAATTTCCTGGGGGAGTACCACAAAACCCCCTAATTTTTTATCTCAATTGCCCTTACGTTCCTGGTCGCCCCCTTGCCCAACCATCGCTCCGGCGTCCCTGACTGCTCTGTCGCACTACTGTATGCAATGTTTTGGTCACCGTATTTTTCTTGCAATTTGTAGGATTATTTTTCAGATTGATAGTCAAGCGAATTGATAGGGAGGATTTTATTTGATCCCTGTTTCCTGATGTTCCCTTTTAATTTTGGCTTTGTTCCCTCGATACATTTCGCATGTTCCCATGGTCCTTGGCATCCCTAAACGACCCTCTGTAATGTAATGGAGCCGGGTTTTGAAATATAGAAAACACTACGTACGGTATAAATATTTAATTGTTTCCAATAAAGTCATCGTTGTTAAATAAACTAATATCATATCATATAATATATTCTCAAATATCATCATTCTGTAACTTTACGTAAATTACAGATTTCAATTACGTTATTCTCTGGTGGGGTGCCCCAAGGAGCCTCTAGCCATTCCTTAGCCTAGCCGTACCACAATGGCTGAGGAACAATCACCTTCTTAATCTCATTCAATGTGTTCCAAAGAAGATTTTCGTACCAAGCTTCAGGGCATGTGGACCTGAAAACTCCTTTTTTGAATTTTTTTAAATTTTTACTGGAATTCTTTGGTCACGTGACATCATAGAGTTATCTGATTTGAAAGAATTTTGCTTCTGAAGTAAGATCAATACCTCAGGAAAAAAGGGTGCACGTTTCTTGCTGAAGGGAGAAGTATTCTGTTCTACACAGTCTTTTTACTGACAGTGGTCATTTTTTGCATTTCTGCACACAGGAATGAAAGGGTTAAAACAACACTTTGAGGCCGTCATTCATTTACGTTCTGGATTACACAACCCTTTCGGCAAAATTCGAAAAAGCTCAACGAAAATAGAACTAAAAATCCCTCTTTTTCATTCAATGTCTAACGAAATTGTGATATTAAAAGTAAATACACTTATTTCCATAAACATAGACATTTCATAATTCAGCGGCAAGTCTTGGCTATCAATGACAGTACAATGGAAAAAGGTGTACCTACCCTAAACAAAAGCGTCGAGTCGTGGTACTTATTGATTGTATTATCCGTTAAAGGAGACAAGCTATTGGGAAATCCGAGCAACAAAAAAAAAAAAAGATTTGACGATATGAACGAATTTTTGAATTCTGCATAAATCACTAAAAGCTCTACAGCTATGCTGTAGCAATAAAAACGAAGTTCTTAACTCCATAACCCATATTCTTCACTTTATATTTTATTAGTCGTTGTCTATATACAGAATAAGTTTAACGGAGTACTTTCAACATGCCAAGTTTCGAAACAGAGCAGAACATCTTTTGATCTTCATTCAATCCTGCCTAAACCAATGCAGCTTTACTTGACTTTCGATAACAAACAGAGCTTCAAATATCAAAGCTTAACCAAAAAGTTGAACTGAAAGAAAAAATGATAAGCAGTTACATTTGCAACATTCTACAGAAGGTATGTTGTTCTAACGACATCAGGAAAGAGGTCGGGCTGATCAAAGTTTACGTCAAAGTAGTCGAGGGGTGTACCACTTCATAAATCTCGTATACGTACGTACACCTTGACGCCCGGGGTACTTCATTGTTCAAGAGACTAGACGTGCCGCCCAGTTTTTACAAACCCACCCATGTCTACCGATAAATTCTGTTTGTCGTGGTACCCATGTGCAGAAAAAACAACGAAATTTTTTACCCATTTGTACCAATATCTCAAATGTTAATGCATGTCTAAAATGTTATATATTTTGCTACCCATGTGTAGAGATTCTTTACGAAAAACCAACCCATGTGTAGGGAAATTGGCGCTGAAAAAGTTACCCATTTGGGCGGCACGTCTAGTATACTGAACAATGGAAGTACCCCCCCGGGCCTTGACGATAAATCTCCATTAATCTTACAGATCTCTTACTCTTATACAATCTTATAAATCCTATACATCCTTTTAGCAATGTGCACAAGTCTTGATTCGCCCGAGCATGACTATAATACGCTAGGTTTTCTGACTAGAGATGAAACACAAAAGAAGACAGACATGTGCTTCGAACAGAATACAAATCCGAAGAGTGAGACGTTAGGCCTACCACAAGATAAATAATCATGGTAACGCCAGGGGATCTGGCACTAGTAATCCAGCTTTGAAATAACAATATTACAATGAGCTTGCTAGACAACGATTGAAGGAAAAGTGAGTTTGTGTTCGAGACTGAATCTAGTAACTTTTACATTCATTATGAAATAAATTTTTGCAAGGCAAGCTTCAAAATACCTACAAAAAATTGAGAAATCCCAACAAAAATCTTTGTAAATCTCAATAACTCTAATAAATCTGACCACACAAGACAATTTATAAATTCCATAAAGCCATTCGTAGCAGTGACACACCCCTTGTTTGTTATATTCTCTGCCTTTTGCAGACTGTCTAAACGTCGCTCTTAAGTGCGGGAAACTTTTCGTGGATACATGGAATCACAGATTGGTTTGAAAATTCGAAGAGAAATTCATGCGAATGTATTGGCTCTATCAATTCCTTGGTTACTAAGAAAGCTATATTTTTCAATGAATGTCTGGGGTGGTACTAGGTTTTTGTGAAAATGCAGCATTTTTGTCTATTTTTTGTTTGCTTTATTTTTACGTTCAGTATGACTGTCTTAATAAAATATTTAGCTGATGTTCTTAGGGCTTTTAAAAAGGCCAGCCTAAGCTTGTTCTTAATTTGTTCTTAAAATCCGGGCAAATTCCAGGCTCGTGTTCTTACAAAATTGTTTTTATACAAAAAAGAGTGTATTAGTATTCCCGCCTCAAAGGCACATGCGTTCTTCTTAGCTACCGCATCCCACAAACTTATTAAGACTCCCACTCTTCGCAAACAGCAGCAACAAAAACAATACCCAAAAGCTGTTTGTTCAGAGTAATTTGAGAGTCCAACATAGACTCAATAGCGATAACTACGTTCCCAGCGTTGCGTGCGGTAAAAATCAACTGCACGATACTGCACACACAACTTAATAATGCATTAGTGCGGTTTTGGCACCCTGGATTTCGGGAATTGAATATACTATCATTTGGTTATTTTTGAAAAACAATGTCACCAATGCATAGCTAAATCACCCTACCTAATATCAATAATGAAATAAAACAAATCGAAGGATTATTCCTTGGTTACTAAGAAAGCTATATTTTTCAATGAATGTCTGGGGTGGTACTAGGTTTTTGTGAAAATGCAGCATTTTTGTCTATTTTTTGTTTGCTTTATTTTTACGTTCAGTATGACTGTCTTAATAAAATATTTAGCTGATGTTCTTAGGGCTTTTAAAAAGGCCAGCCTAAGCTTGTTCTTAATTTGTTCTTAAAATCCGGGCAAATTCCAGGCTCGTGTTCTTACAAAATTGTTTTATACAAAAAGAGTGTATTAGTATTCCCGCCTCAAAGGCACATGCGTTCTTCTTAGCTACCGCATCCCACAAACTTATTAAGACTCCCACTCTTCGCAAACAGCAGCAACAAAACAATACCCAAAAGCTGTTTGTTCAGAGTAATTTGAGAGTCCAACATAGACTCAATAGCGATAACTACGTTCCCAGCGTTGCGTGCGGTAAAAATCAACTGCACGATACTGCACACACAACTTAATAATGCATTAGTGCGGTTTTGGCACCCTGGATTTCGGGAATTGAATATACTATCATTTGGTTATTTTTGAAAAACAATGTCACCAATGCATAGCTAAATCACCCTACCTAATATCAATAATGAAATAAAACAAATCGAAGGATTAGAATGTTATTCCTAGTGAGCTTCTCTATTACTAATATTCTTATTATGCAAATGAGATGCCCCATTGTTATGGCCCTTTGTTCGATTACACAAGAAAGGCTTTTTCCCTGGGCTACCTAGAGATGCGCTTTTTTCTTTAATCGATCCCGTTTCTGGTCGGACACTGTTTAAAGATTTTGCTAAGCGTTTTAAAACCTAGAAGTTGGTTAAAATTTCGATTTTCTTTCCGCTCGAAAAAGTTTTGATTTTGATGGCGGCCATCCATTGTGTTCCCTTCACTGCACGCACAGTGATTCTTTTGTCCTGCGGAAGTTTTTTCCTAATTGCTCAGTTGATGTTGACATGAGCTAAAATTTGCAGCTAAAATTACTCAGTATTTCAAATGGAGGAAACATTCAAAATTTACTCAATTTTTACTCAAAATCTTGCTGTAAAATTCTCCTAAAATTTCTGCAGCAAGTTGGACATTATTTCTGCTGTTGATTCCACAAATATTCTCAAGATTTATCACGCATCCCGACTCTTTTGTTGTCTCTAAAAAACATTTCTTAGAGGTCAAACGAAACTGATTCATTTTGGAATCTTACCGATATTTTTTCGGGTTTCAAGAAGAGTTCTTGCTTTGAAAGCTCCACAAATCGCCAGGGTGAGAATTTTGTTTTGCTGTTTCGTCTAAAATTTTTCTACTGATAACGCACAGTTGAAAAATTTTAATGCACTGTGCACGCAAAGCAATGGAAAAAACTCGTAGGGCCTATAGGCCTACCCTAGACTCACTCCATAAGTCCCACTACTTCGCTCGATGTTGTTGTTGTTGTTTTTCAAAACCGCTCAGTGTGGGACTTATGTCCTTACAGCTCTGAAACTGGCAAGCCGCGCCAAAAAATTGGCGTCCCAATCAGATTGCAGCATTTGCCTCAAAAACAATAGGTATTGTTTTTTGAACCAATCAAATGCCTTTAAACCTCCCCGGACTCTAGCGAAAGTTCAGAAGGCTGTAAGTTAAAAGGCAGCAAGTTAAAAGGCAGTTGAGTGGTATCTTGTCTTTCCAATTAAAATGTATACCTAATTCATGCATAATAAAGAAGCGTCAAGTGATGGACCAAGGTCAGGCTACTTTGCTTTGTGGGACCTTGGGTCTTAGGTAAGGCTGGCATTCCTTAATACCGTAAATTCTCTAATAACCGCCAACCTCCGAATAAGCCCCCCCTCGAATAAGCCCCCACCTAAAAATTCATTTTTCGAATAAGCCCCCATGAATTCAACCAATAATCAGCCATTGGCTGTTGGCAAGTAGCTGTTTTTGATTATAGAATACAGATAAGTTATCTTTTTTTCTCTCTGCTATTCTGTCGAAAACACACTGAAACTATGGAACTTTGAAATAAGCCCCCCCCCCCTCGAACAAGCCCCCACCGAAAATATTCTTTTTTGCAAATACGAGGATTATTCCAGGATTTACGGTATATTAACAAAATTAGGCTGAAAGTTCCTTATACTTTTCCTTCATGTCGTGAAATATGTATGAATCATGGTTTGAACGCTTATTTGCCATAGTTAATATGGTTTTGCAATTAGAATAATAACTTTGAGATGGTACGTTATCAGTTATCTCAGTTAACCAGTTTTTTTTAAGATAATTTTATGTCTTATTTGTACGACGACACTCCTTACTGTGTAGTAAGTCATTATTAGTAAATTGAAAAATTAGTAAATTGGTACGATGGGAAATATGTTATAAAGATCTAGCAAGGAAATTCTGGGAATAATTTCCTTAGTTTCGAGAATTCAACTAGTTCAAAGTAAAAGCAAAGCCCGAAAGGTACTGCACAAAATAAGTAAATAATAAGGAAATCATTCCCAGAATTCCCCACAAAAATCCCTAGTAAAAGTTTGCAAAGCTTTTGTTATCACATAGGGCCCCAATTGCCCATCTTCAAAAGGACAAAATGTATTGGAAGCCCACAGTATAAGACCCCAGTTACACTATGCTGGCATGATATCGTTGCGTTTTGATATTTGTGCCGTCATAAGACTTTTCCAAGCAGTTATACTGAGCGCAGCGTCAGGGTTTTCATAACGATCAATGCAATTACACTGAGACGCAACGGCAGCGTCATGATTGTCATGATGATTTGCGAAGCGTCATACTGTATACCGGATTGGGTCGTCATAGTGTAACTGGAAGCCCAATCCGATACGAAATTCATGGCGCAACGAGGCATGCCGGAAAATGTACCTGGGGCCTAAAACAGACGGAGAATATTGAAGCTATATTACCTAAGTTAGCAAGAACATGAAACCGTCAATTGCTACTTGATGCCCCTTCAGGGTTTTTTTGAGTCCGGCTTTGGTTGTCCTGTGATCCACTTATATTTAAAGTTCCAAGTTCTTGTGGTAACGCTGATGTATCTGCGCAAACCTGTCCCTCGGTTAAAATATCACCCATTGCATTTCGTCGGCCAGTTCGTCCGCTGCTTACAAATGACGTCATCATAGTTTTCTCTGCTCCTGCGTTTGCGTTCCCGGCATCAGACATTAGAACAAATCAACGATACCTGAGAGAAGAAAACCAATTATGGATTAATGAAAATAGATCTGGATTGACCGGATTCATTATAGGTTTGCAGCTTCACGGCATCAGACATTAGAACAAATCAACGATACCTGAGAGAAGAAAAACGATTATGGATTAACAAAAATAGATCTGGATTGACTGGATTCATTATAGGTTTGCAGCTTCACGGCTTCGATCCCTGTTTTGCGTGCGGCTTACTTACGGAGTTTGCAATGCTTTTTCTCAACTCGCGTATTCAGAATTATTTGCGTCTTGCGCTTTTTGGTGTGCATTGACATCGGTTTATGGCCCTTATGCATGTGGTTGCAGCTTTTAATATAAAAAGAGGCTAATAGCTACACTCTTTATTTCATGTGAAGTGGGCGGGATACGGAATGGGTTGGAAATGGATAGGACCCCATATATGGAATGGGTAGCCAATAGAAATTAAGTCCGCTGAAAATCTAAATCATTTCAAGACTTTTATAAAACAATAAAATGGTAATAAATGTAGATACAGCGCGGGCTTACAAGGTATTTAATCTTGTCTTGTGTAATGGTTACTTTAATGGTTATGTATCATGGGTAGTGTATTTACTATGTAAATGTAAATTGTAAGATGTATGGACATGTAAATTAGGTATTCGATTTAGATTAGTTAAATTTTATATATTGTTAGCTAGAAGATTGAATCGAATTGAAATAAACAAACAATTCCAAACAATATTTATAAAACTAAGCAATAGATTGCAAAATGATAAAGTACGCTTGTGTACGGTATGAGGTCATCATTCAAGATATTGCAAGGAGTTGAGTGCCACGAGTGCTTGCCTATATGTGCCACGAGTAATGGAATGTTCCTTAGTGTTTCAAATTGCCCTGCTGTCAAGTGATCCCACCTTCCCTTGCCCCGGGGCTTCCTAAACCTCTTCATCGCCTTTTAGACATACACGTTTTTTTTTATAAGAACAAAGTATATAAGAACATAAGGCTTCAGAGGCTGAAAAGTTAAGAACATGCTAAGAACATTACAAGGCTTTGTGAAGCTAGAAACAAATGAGAATTTAAGTTCTTTGGTGGCGCTGTCCTGTTCTCAACTCTAGAAAACAGGTGAAGCCGGTGAACTATCAATCATTGTGAATATATGTGACATTTTTACATGTGCGTCCCTTTTCGTAGCAATTACCATCTAATTTGAAGAACAACAGCTTTTTAAAAAGCAAGAAAATTAAGAACATGTTAAGAACATTTTGAGCCTTCAAATCGGCAAAATTAAGAACATTGCATGGCTTTCTTCAATTTCAGTGTTCTTATAAAAAAAAACGTGTATTTATCAAGAAATGAAGAATCTTGTTTACTCACTTTTGCTAGAATTTGTTGATTAGTTAATCGAGGAAAGAAATGTTTGGTTGTGGCATTCCATTCCAGAGAAGATAACTTTTATCACTGTCCTCGACCAGAGTGGTAGTGCTTAGCTAGTGAACCTTGTTCAAAGGCAAATTTTACTGTCCCTATTTAGTATTACCTAAGCATTTAGATCATATACAATCTACTGATTCCAGCCATAAATAATTTATTTGAAACCTACTTTTGTGGTTTTCATGTTGTGCTGGTTTTGCAAATCAGAGTGCAAATTCTTCTATTTATTAATCCGTTCGTTAAAAACAAAATATAATTAACAGTCTTTTTCATTTCAAATGCACCACCATAACGAGGTTCAGAAGTAAAAAGATCAGGAACACATTTTAGAGCTATAGATTAAATTCTTTTGCATAATTCTCTTCGCAGATAAGTTTCGCAGATAAGTCAGAGGGAAAAGTGAAAAAATCCATCGATCTTTGTCCAAACAAAATATAAGGTGCACTTTTTATTCCCTTAATACATTATAAAAGTTGCTTTCAAGACCGAAAGACAAAGTTGATGATCTCAAAAAATCAAACGTGGTAAACAAAATACCATGTAGAGATTGTCCTAAATCATATATAGGACAATCGAAAAGAGAGACAGGAACTAGGCTCAAAGAACATAAATCGAATGTGACCCACGGTCGAATTGACAAAAGTGATTTTGCCAATGGTTGTTGGACGGAAAAACACATTCTATCCCAGAAATCTGGTTGAATAACATCAAAAGTTGCACTGAACGATTTTTGTCCCACAAAGCACCAAAAACCGAGCTTCTTTGCAGGTTCCGTTAATTTCACACCTGTCAATCCGACCTTTGCAATAAATAGGAAAGAAACCACATTTCTCATTGCCCAATGATGGGAGGTGGATCTCTCCCAAAAAGTTACCCTACTAAATATCAAAGGCTTGTCATGATAAGTGGTGGCTATCATGTCTTATACAGTGTCAGAAACAGCCTTGATAAGTTCGAATATATTTACTAGGTTTGGCAATGTTTGGTATAACTAATAACTCATTGAGGGCCTGTTGCCATGGCTCAGAGCAACAAGAGTCATAGGTCCCAGACCTGTACTGGTCTTGATTAAGCTTTCATTTTCAAGATGTTTTGCCCAACCTCTAATTCATCCAACTTCCATTTTGCCAAGCCTTCTTAGACGTTTCACCCAACCTATCGTAGTCATTTTGCCCAACCTCAAATGGCACGGATAACTTTTTCCGGTAGTTTTGTTATTTTCACTGTAAAAATGGGCTCTGCCCCCAAACCCCTGATTATCACAATATGGACTGTTTAAGTAACAAAGCATTTAATAAATAGCGGGGTATTCATTTGGGCAAACAACAATAAGAATGTTGAATGAAAAGCTTGGGTGAAAAGACCAGCTTGGGTGGAAGTTGGGCAAAATGCAGGTTGGGTGAATTGACATTCAGTGAAAATTTTTTAGCTATTTCACAGCCCAGTATGGAGCTTCCTGAGCTTCTTTTTAATATTTGTTATTTGAGAATGTATGTACAAAAATGATTCAAAACACAAACAGGTGAAACAGTCAATGTGGGAAGAAACTTGATGAATGCTGTAATAAAAACAGGGCAAATTTCAAAAATGTGAATAAATTGCCATCTGCTTACTAAGTTATTCATGCTTGATTACTAACAATTCAACCTGTTAGCTTTTTGTTGTGGGACAATATGCTATCAAAGTTTCCAAGGTTACAATCAACCTGTCTCCAAGATATTGGTTAAGGTTGTGTGTAATGTACATGCAGGATAGAACCACAGAACTTAACTGTAAAGGGTGCAAATAAAATTTCAGCAAACTAAACAGAGAAAAGGCAGTTTTACTAAAAAAATTTGATATTCTTTAGTAAAACTACAATAAATATTTAAAATGTATGCAAATTTTCAACAAAACTCATAGTTTAATATTTGTTCAGGAAACTATAGCTGGTTTTGACAGAGGAGCAATTCACTCCTTCTTGGATGCTGCAAATCATTTGCAGGGAAATTTATTTTGTAGCAATCCCTGGGAAATCCTTTTGTTTCAACAGGAATTTGTTGCCTATAGATTCTCATACAATGAGTGAAATGCCCCTCAATTTAGATTGACCTGTAATTGGTATTCCATATGGTTTGATTTTGAAAAGGTCTTTGAGTTATTTTAAATATATTATGCAACACAGAAGTTTTACTGAGGGATGAATTAAATATTTACCACCAGAGGTGTGAGATACGATATGATATTCTATTGAAACTAGAAGTACAGTCAGAGTCACCCTCTATCTTGAGCTCCTCCCTATCTCAAATTGTAGTCCCGGTACGTTTCCGGTCACTACCACTCATTTTCTCTACGTTTCTCGAGCAAATCTATTGATCTCTTGTAAGTTCAAGGATGAGAGAGTTATCTACATCGGTCAAGCTGACTTGACCGACTGTATACTGTTCTCGCGAGAACAGCGTGATTTGAGCAACCCAGGCTTTTTTGTCTCCCTGCTCTGATCAGACACGCGAGATCATGTTTAATTCGACCATGAAAGCCTCCCTGCAGTACTTAACTTCAAAATTCAACGCTAATGCAATTACTTAATGCATCACACAGGTTTACAAACAAACATGGTCTTGGTTCGGAAAATCGGCTAAGAAGTTAGGCCATCTTTGCGGCAAGAAGAAATTACCCAAACAGAAAGATTTAATTTGTTCCTACCTGATATCTTTTAAAGTATTAACTGTCTTTCACTTCTCTTGAAACATCGCTAACATAAGTTGCTCGTTGGTAATGAATTAATCTATAAACAGACATTAAACACAAAATCTTTTGCTTGCTTTCGTCCGCACAAACACGAGCAGACTTTCCTTCTTGAAATGACATTCTGGTTCTGCTTTGTTTCCCTGTGCTTTTTTTAAAGAAAAGTTTCCGGTGGTCAGCGGTTTCTTAGGAACAGGGGAACGGGGGAACGGGAAAGGAAAGGAATGTGAAAGAGGGCCAGACCCACTGACTAGACCCTTGTTCCATTTTCAAGGTAAAAGTAAAATTGTGTTACCAGCAGTTTCAAGATGAACAAGCAAGACTATGGCAGAGACGCTACTGTGGCTGAGGCTCGAACCTGACCTCGATAAGCTTTTAACACCACGAGACTTTGACGTGCCGATAAAACGAAAACAATCCTCACTGCAATTTTTTTAACATTCCTGGTTGTCAAGCAAATGCTTCCCCATGCCCCATGAATGGCAGAGTTTTGCTTTCGGTTGACTTTTAAGGTTTGGAGATCCAGTCCTTTTTGTTAGCGGACACGGACACTGAGTGAGTGGAACGTGACTGGTGTGGAGTCAGTCGACTACACTCATGGTGCGAATCAAGCGCTGGCCGAATTTGATGCTTTTAGCAATATCTGGTACAAGAATTTACAATGCCTGCCAACACTTGGAACGCAAGATTGGCTTTTCTACATCTTCCCTCCACCTCTGTAAACAATGTTGGTTTTTGAATGATAATATGTTTCCAGGTAGAAATGAACATTCAGAACACCTTTAAGTCCTACAAAATAAGATTTTTGGG
>JACTAT010000037.1:7825960-7905992 GCA_014526335.1 Chrysaora quinquecirrha
ATCAGATTTCGATGTAAAATACACTCTTCAAGCATAATATAGAGTTTTAAGCCTATAATTGATTAAAATTTAGCCTGTACTCACTATGAATTCGCGATGCCACATAAAATTCTGTTGCGCTTCCACGACAGATTGCGCAAAATCGGCAAACTTCATAGTGAGTACAGGCTAAATTTCAATCGACATAGGCTTAAAAACTCTTTGTTATGCTTGAAAAGTGTATTTTACATCGAAATCTGATAAATTGGAGACGAATTGAGAGTTTATTTTCTCAGAATACGAATTTTAAAACTTTTCTCATATAGGCCGCCATTGAATTTAGAGCGGTTTTTGCCCCACTTAGAATATGGCGTCGTGAACCCCGAAATGGTCTATTTGGGAGGCCTTTTGTGTTGCCGACCAGCCAAATTCGACTTATTACCTGAGTCTTAGTTGTCGCTCATGAAACCGAACTTAACACCAAACTGAGATCCCTCAACCTGGAACTATTTTGAGCCCAGCAGTTTTAACTCAAAAGCGATAATCAGGTAATAAGTCTACGGCCAAGCAAAGGCGTGGAAATTAGTATTATGGTAATAAGGGAAAACAAAATTTCTTGTTTCCCTGTGCCTCAGTGTACATCAGAGCGTCTACTGCGACTACACCGTTCCTGAACCGGTCACCATGGAGATAGGCCTTAAATTTGGACGGATTCAACACAAAAGGCGGAAAGTATTCATAGTAATAAATTCTTGAGAAGGGCAAGAATTGTTATGGCAAGAATTGCAATATAACTGCACTCTCCCCAAAAAAACTCGAAAATTATTATAAGCTAAAGCCTAAATTTCAACAAAACCTTCCCTATTTCCCACCAGATCTGGACATGGATGCTTGCTCGTGGGGACACGGCATCCCTCTCATCATCCATGCACCCACTGTGGATTGCTGCCGCATTTTACCTGACAGAGCCGACCCATGCCATCAGTTCTGTATCGCTAGCTATCGACAGCACACAGCAATTCCCTTGTAATACAAGTTTTGGCACGGCCCACCCCACATGGGTAGCTACCCTTGACGGGTCTTGCCCAACCACAACTCACTTCTTGCCACGTCACACTTCCAATGCCCACTTGACGTATTGATTTAATGTAGGTAAAATATAATATCTTGCTGTACTTTGTATTTGATTAATTGTAACCAGTTTGCCGATCGCTATGTTTCTTTATTTTGATTCTCTCAGGAGAAAAGGGGGGGGGGCAGATTAACTCCTCTTTCTAAAGCTTATTTCCAACGATGCTTCTCCTCTTTCCAGCCGGATTCTTGGAAAGCGATCCATTGGAATCTGTATCCAAACGTTGTCGCGCACTCTTAAATGCCTAATAAATGGGTCCCCATACTAATTTTGGAAAATTCATCAACCACCCGTTCTTATGAGGAACCCCCCGCCGCTTGTTAAATTTAAACCCCTGTAACACGTAATAAAAATTTACCAACCCGAGCGAGATTTGGTAACTATGCGGGCACGATTGACTTTTGTTCAATCATGAACTGGTAGTTGCAAGGGGTTGCAAGGCAACGGATCAAACACACGCAAAATCGATTCTTTTTCGCACAGCAACTGTACGAGCAAAATAGAATAGCTAATGAATAAAATGGAAAGAATTAACCACCAAAGCAATTGGTTAAGGTGATCTTATTCAACGACATAAGCACTAAACGGCTCTGTTTCACCGTCACGATTCATATTCACCTGTTTTCTCCTGCATTCCTAATTGACAAGTGGGGTCCGCAAAAGCGGGGTTTTGGACTTGAATAGGAGATCTAAAAATTTCCACTCTCTTCAAGAATATAATGCTGCTACGCAGGCGCTTCGCGCTGCTCCGCAGCAGTAATTTGTGATTCAGTATAAGCGGAGAAGGGAAAGGGGCATTTTCCAGTTGCAAAGTGTTGTGGTTGATTATTGTTGTAGTAACGTCCTTGGTGCTATGAAAGTGTTGTATGTTGTATTGTTAGCGTTGTTGTGTGTGGTGAAAGTGTTGTTATGCATTGTAGCGATGTTCTTGTGTGCTGTAAGTATTGTGTGTTGAAGAAGCGTTGTTGTGTGTTGTAGACGTGTTTTTGTGTGTTGTAGAAGTGTTTTTGTATGTTGTAGAATTGTTCTTGATGTGTTTTAAACTATTGTTTTGCATTTTAATAAATGATTCTTTGATGCAATCTTTGGAGTTGCCTTATGTTAGTGTGAATTAGTGTTCCTTCACTATTGTAAATACTAACATTAAATAATGTACAATTACAATAACAATTACAATTACAAATACAATTACAATTACAATTACAATTTTAAATACAATTACAATAACAATTACAATTACAAATACAGTTACAATTACAATTACAATTACAATTACAATTACAATTACAATTTTAAATACAATTGCAATTACAATTGCAATTACAAATTCAATTACAATTGTAGCGATGTTCTTGTGTGTTGAAGAAGTGTTGTTGTGTGTTGTAGGATATTGTTTTTGTGTTGTACAAGTGTAGTTGTACGTCGCAGAAATGCTCTTGAATGTTATAGCAGTGTTGTATGGTTTAGAACTGTTGCTTTCTATTTCTATTGTAGAATTGTTGTTGTTGTGTTGTAGAAATGTTCTTGTATGTGTTTTAGAAGTGTTGTTGTGTATTGTATTATACTGTTGTTGTGTGTTTAGAAGTGTTGTTGAATGTTGTGCAAGTGCTTTTACTGTATGTGCTGTGAAAGTTTTGTTAAATCGTTGTAGAATTGTTCTTGCTATGTTTTCGTTCTGCTGTTACGCATTGAAGAAATTGCTTTTGTGATATAGAAGTGTTGTTGTGCGTTGTAGAAATGTTCACTGATGTTGTGGAATAGTTCTTGAGTGTTGTAAAAATCGGGACGATTTATTTATCTAACATGCGTATAAATTGAATTTCTTACCTCTGTCTTCGTGGAAATAGGTTCTTATTCGGTCTTCGTCCCCGCAGCCGTCAATCGTAAGCAATGTCCCTGAAGTTGGATTGATCAAGCCTCCATAAGGATGCACACATTTATTTGTAGGTACATGGCGAAGAGTCTGTACACCCGTGAAACCATACATACTTGTAGCTTTTGTACAGTCGTCCGTCAGCTGAAGATAATTGTTCCCGCCACTTGGAACGACGCATTTTCCTGTTGCATAGTGCTGTAGGTGGAAGCCGTTTCGTTGTAGAAACCGGTCACACACGTAGGTGTTTGTCAATTTGATGTAATTATCAGATGCGCTGTATTTCCAACATAGACCACTGAAATGTCTTATGACATACAGAGGTTGTGGAACAAACCAGAATTTGGCTTCATTTGATGAGCAACTTGATGAAACGACGATTTTGTTTGCATTAAGCACTGCGCATTTCCCGGTGATGAGATGCTTTATAATGTGACTTGCTTCCATGTGTTGGAATATGGTATCAGTGCCAGAGCAGTTGCTGGTCAGGGTAAATTCGCTGCCGTCAGAAGATGCTTGAGGAACCAGGCATTTGTCTGTTCGTGTGTGAAACAATCTTGCACCTCCTTTCCATCGAAAATGTTGACGACAAACCTCTTTGAACAAAAATGATGTGCCAATCCATGCCAGACATCCGCCATTGAAATTTCGAATGAGGAATGTATCCGATGCACGGTCATTAGAAGCATCAGCTGACACAAAAAAGAGGCAAAGAAATGCGAGCAGCTTCATTTCTGAGCGTTTATAAATAAAGCTGCGAGAGAAGACAAATCAAAACACTTGCCAGTACATCAAAACATCAAACTGACTGGCACAGCCGTGATTGAGTCCAAATAAGGTTCCAAGTTTGTGTGTTCAATATTTAACTAGTCAAATTTCTATTATCAAGTTGATTAATGAGTCCAATTGGTAGTTGTCACGGCATTCAATAGCCTATAAGTATTTACTGTGTTGAATTAGGTAATCTGGTAGCAGAATTCGAGTTGGTTTTCACCTATTGATTATTTAGGTTACATTTCCATTCTGATTTTTATTCAAGTAGTTTTAAAAAAGCTGTAGTAATTAGAAATAATCCATGAACAGTAACTCTAGTTAGCTTAACAGGGTTTTGTAGGCCTGACGGCCTCTTCGTCCCTTATAATTATTATTGTATTGTATTGTATTGAACTGAATACCACAAGGCATGTAGATTTAACGTAAACATCTCTCACTTTATAATTACCGCAGTGGCGTAGCCAAGGGGGGGGGGCAAGGGGAGGGGGCGATGTATGGTTTCACGGGTAAATGATAAAGAATGGTTTCACCCCCCCCCCCCTCAATAGTTGAAAAGTTGGTGTTTTAGAAAATTCCATTTCTGCAATAAAATAAGTGGGGGGGGGGGTAAGAGAAATTCTAACAACCTTTGGGCAATAAATATTTTTCAATGTCGGAAAAGAGTAGAGATAGCATCCCACCTCACCTGCTCGGTTCCAGGAAAATGTTCTACAACTAATGTTATGCGGCAATTAACGCCACATGTTTACTATTGGTCAACCCACACTCCCCTCCTTTTGCAATAGTTCTCGATGTGTGAAGGGTTCTAAAGGTACGGACCTTTCTGTGTTTTTACGATCCCGTCGGACAGATTTAAAGTTTATTCAAAAGACCTCCCTAGCATATTCTTGCTGTGGTGAAAAGTGAAAACGTCAATCTCCTTTCTCTCGCTGTCGAAATAAAACGAAATAGAACGAAAGGCAAAACCACGAGAAAATTACTAGAGTAAACGAAAGATCAGACAACACTGTGCATGTTTCTTGTAGATAAATGTAGAATGAAAATTTTCACCGCTTCGTGTAAGTATTCTTGGCTGGAATGTTCTACATCAACAACAAAGCAAGTATTTCCAACAAACAGGTGAGGTGAGATGTCTTCGGATATCCAGTATGTAACACAACACAATAGCCAAGCAAAAAAATATGCATTCTATGCAAAACTAGAAGTTAAAAATGAAAATTTTTCCGGGGGAGCATACTCCCGGACCCCCCTAGTTTTGTGTGCCTCTCATTGATCAGTTTGAGACTATTTCCATGTTTTCATACTAAAAAACGCATGGTAACAAATTTTGTGTTTAAAACGTAGATATTTGGTAGCTTTCATGAATTTCAATGGGCTAAGAACAATTTTCTACTGGCATAGCAATAGACGTTGTACGAAGATTGTAGGTCTGCTGTTATGAAATTATTGCGAAAAGCAAGAATTATCCAGCATATTCTCCGTTTGAAAGCCCGTCAAATCCCTTTTCTAAAGGGCCGTTTTACGACCTGTAGAAGGCAAGCCCCCGGACCCCCACGATTGTTGGTCTTTTGCCTCCCCTAAAGCCAAGACCCTGGCTACGCCACTGATTACTGTAAGAGTAAAAAAATTTATCTGCAAACATATTTTCACGAATTTCGGACGTATTCGTAGCGCATTCGTAGCGTAGCGATCTATAATAATTTCTATAGTTATTTACGACACACAACGATAACCGAAGAATAAACTAAAAGTTACGGAATATATTAGAATTTACGCGGAAATACGAATTAAAAGTAACCAATCGTTTACAACAGAAAAGAAGAACAGGTATTCGTACATTTAGATTACCTCCACTGAATTAGCCCCTCCCTACCAAATAATGTTTTAAAGCCAAATAAATGATAAAGATATACGTTTTTTTATAAGGAACCTTTGGTCTGAGTTGAGGCTTGAGTTCCTTAATTTTTTGACAAAATGAGGCTGAAGTTCCTTATATTGTTCCTTGTCGTGAGATATGTTTGAATACTAATTTTTACAGCAAATTCATATAAATTGGCTTCATTTTCTAACTTTAAATATAAATGGAGTCTTTTTTGGCAGAACGATGGGAAATGCATTTTTATTCTGTTATTTTTCTGTACAAATAGTCTTGTTCTTGAACAAATTTATTCCTAGTTTTTCATCCGAGCCTCGACAGTTCCTTAAGGTTCCTTAATGTTTTGGGAATTGTCAGCCTCGAGCTCCTTATAAAGGTGTTCCTTATAAAAAAAAACGTGTAGGCTGCTTAGACTTTTAGACCGTTCTTTGCCACAGATTATATGGGGATGTTGTTATGATTAACGTTACTTGATTTTATTTTATCGCTGTGGCCATAATAGCGAACAAGTTTCTTAAATACGAAATTCGCAAACATTGCGCAACCAATCAGTTTTTTGGCCCTGACCAAACGATCAAACATTGTTGGACAAATACTGAAGATTTTTTAGACTCGTTACAAAAGTCGTAGATTCGCTCCCAGCCCCCAGCCCCCACGCATTATAGCCCGCTAATACTAGTTTGTGCTACCGCCATTAAAAACAGCAACAACTATATTTTTATTTTACACCTTTTTTTGAATGAATTGAATTGAGGTGAAGGCAGCGAAAACTACGACTCATGCAATAAGCCTTGATTTGCTTTACAAATAATGTTTGTCCGTTCACTTAGCAATGCTTTTGAAAAACTTCTAAAACATTTTATGCTCAAACGATCAACCATGTTGGACGAGCAATGCATTGTGGTGTGGCCGAACAGCATGTTATTTGAGAAGCACATTGCAAATGTTTGACCAACAATGTTTGGTCGTTTGCCCATGTCTTTTAGAACCTGCGCTGTATTTAAAAGTTTCTTTGTAAGACAATTTAGTGTCTAGTATTCATGATGGTCGGAGATACGTAGCTAAAACATAATGACGTCAATCTCTCTAGAATATTAAATAGGCCTATCTTGGTTTCACTGAAATGCAAAAATTTATTCTTCCGTAACTTATTCCCATTTTCCTTCTTTAGTGAAAGTTAATTTCAAAAGCTTCGATTTTTTTATTTCAAGTCTCAAAAGATTCCTACCGCGATAGCTACTACACTTTTCTTAAAAAGCAACTGGACTTTTGGTCTAGCCCTCAAAGTTGCTTAAAATATCTAGTATTTCAGTCCTCTCAGAATGACTGGTACCCCCTAAAAGCTCGTTTTGGCTATTTTCTTGTTTTCAAGGGTCTGTTTCTTGCAATCCTGGGTTCAAATCCCATCAATTGTGATATGCCACTTGAGGAAAAATCTATCCTTGTGTTCGCCATTCATGACAAATATTAATAAATAGTTATGGTGTTGAAGAAGGCTCAACATAGCCGAAACACAAAAGGCAAAATGGGATGAGAGCCTTGGGCTGTATGATGAGAGCCTTGGGCTGTAAGTGTAGGTCATATAGATATATTAATAACATTAATATATTATTTGAATCATAACAGCAATTTAATATATTCTTGTGGCTAAACTACTTATATTTTATTGATGATGCCGTGAAGTTTAGTCAATAGTCGATTATTTAATTTTTGATGGAATTTTAGCATTGGCTTGATGTTGAAAAATAACATAACTCAGAAAACGTTCAGCCAGTATTTCTCAAAATTGAAAGAAGTTGAGAAATGCTTCATGTTGCAAGATATGTAATAGGTATTAGCTAAATATATTAAGTACAAAATCACATTTACGTCAGGATAAAAGGAGTTTTAAAACGTTGAACACATCTTCTTCACAATCTTTTTTTTTGTTTTGTTTTCAGTGAACAAACAGGTATACCTTATTGATAACCTTAACAACTACCAGTAGACAACTCTTTAAAAATTAAAAATAAAACCCACAAACTTTGAATGTTATTTGGAATTTCAAAACAACTTTCTTGGTGCGTACTTTCAGAGCTAAATGTTTTCTAAGCCTGAAGCAATGAAATTTCTTGCATTTTTTGGTCTCTTTTTTGCGGCATCTTATGGTTCAAATGACCATGCAACAGATACATTCCACATTCGACATTATAATGGGAATTGTCTTGAGTGGAACTCAACAAATCTTGTGTTCAAATCGGTTTGTCGTCATCATTTCAGATGGAAAGAAGGTGCAAGGCTGTTTCATGTGCCAACAGATAAATGCCTGGTTCCTCAAGGGAATACCGATGGCAGCTTCTTTACATTAACAAGCAGCTGCTCTGGCACTGATACCTTGTTCCAACATATGGCAACAAGTCGCAATATAAAGCATCTCATCACTGGGAAATGTATTGCACCTGAGTCCAATGCTCCGCCCGGCGCTTTCAAGCAAATCGTCGTTTCATCAAGTTGCTCATCAAATGAAGCCAAATTCTGGTTCGTTCCACAAGCTCTTTATGTCATCAGACATTTCAGCGGTCTATGTTGGAAATACAGTGCATCTGATAATTACATCAAATTAGCAAATACCTACGTGTGCGATAGGTTTCTACAACGTAATAACCTCCACCTACATCATTATGAAACAGGGAAATGTGTTATTCATAATGGCGCATATCAGTATCTAAGGTTGTCGGATGATTGCACGAATTCTACAACAGCTTATGATTTAACCAGGGTTGATACTCTTCGCCAAGTAGCTCTAGGTAGATGTGCATCCACTTGAGGGCGCACTTAACCCAGCTTCAGGGACATTACTTGTGCTTCATGGATGCTCAGACGAAGATCGAATAAGAACCTATTTTCACGAAGACCGGGGTAAGCTTTTTCAAAATTTTTGTTAAAACCAGCAAAAGCCAGTGCGAGGGCCTCAAAGTTTTGCGCTTGCAACAAAAACGTTTGTTTTGAAACAGGCAAAGTTTTCCTGGGTAACAAAGCTTAAAGGGAGTGAAGATGTTAAACTAGGAAAAGAGAGAGATATAACAAGTACTCTAATTTTTTTCTCTATTTTCTTCTTTTCCCACCCTTTCACTCCCTATGACTCTTTCAGGCTTATTACCAGGGTGTGCCGCAGCAGCGATAGGACAAAACCAACTTCGCCCCTGGGTTATCGTGGCTGATTTGGACTACGTAACTTTGCAACTTCTTAAAGTTAAGACGGGCTGCAAGGCTGGTGGCCGCGTGTTTTGATGTGCGGCCGCGCATTAAAACTGGTGGCTCCGGGTTTTGAAACACAACTTCATGTCACGCGGTCGCACATTAAATGCCTGCGGCAGCGCGCTTGAGAGACGTGGCCGCAGCTTTCAAATTTGCGACCGCGCGTTTAAAGTGAAGATTTTTCAACCGTTCATTATAGCTAGTTGTAGAAGTCTTTGCCGTGACTTCAGAACTGGCAGAGAAAAGTACGAAAATTCAAACCAGATTATAATCTACGGAACAGAAAATTTCTTTCCTTAAAAATACAGACCAGCTTGAATTGTAAACGATAAGAGACACCTTCACGTTGTCAACTAGTCTTTAACCAAAAATGCTTGAAACGCGGGGCGGCGTGTCTCAAACGGAGGCCGCATGGTTTGAAGATTTGTTTCAAAACACGCCGCTGTGAGTTTAAAAATTGGGCGGTCATGCATCAAGACACGCCGCTGCCAGGGTTGTCGCCGTGTAGTCGCCAAGTTAAGTAGACCAAATCAACCATGCTACAAGGATGAATAGGCCTGTACGTGAAACTGTCAATATTCGAACTTGGTGTCGACCTTGTTTAGTCGCCATTTGTTCAAACAAGACGTTGAATTAATTAGGTAACCCCATATGGCCCGGCCGTTGTCCCTCTCGCTCTTGCTCATAAGCTTCTAAGTGGCCCTAAAGTCAGTTAAGTTAGTGGCCCCTATAGTCAGTGACTTGAATTTCCTGCCCATCCCATATGCCCCTTCTGCCCCCGGTCCTTAAGTTTAAGCCACCCATCAACTTGCTGACCCAAAACAAAAACTTTGGAGTGGCTATGCACCTGGCTTACCACTGAAGGAAGTGACGAACGAAAGGAATGGTAGAAGAACCAAGTTTGTAGATGACTTGAAATGACAGGCTGAAAGAATAAGCGCTATCCAAGGGGAGGGAGGGAAGGAAGGGAAACTTAAAAACCACTGTGAACCGAGCACGGATAACATTGACTGAGGACGGTCTGCCTAATGCTTGCCAATTTATCTATTCCTTCATCCGGGAGATTGTCCGCAAACTTGTGATTCCTTTCCCGTGAATCAAAACAAATCCCTTCCGTGGGGTAATTAACTGAGATTTAACCCCTTCGTTAAATCTGTATTTATTCCAGATATCCTGAATATAAAGATTGTGTCAGAGTCTGGTGATGACAATCCAACCAACCCAAGAGGACATATAATAGTAAATGGATTCCAACACGCTCGAAATACACGAGGAATAAATATTGTTGTACTTGATTATCGAAGTGGAATATTGGAGCACAGAGCAGCTACGGCGTATGATGTATATGGCGTTGCCAGTCATCGCACAATGTTAGCAAGTGTCCTAAATACCCTACCACCCGGAAAAATACTTCTCTTAGCTGTTCAGAATATCGTAAACATAAACAGTGACCTTGCCTTGGCTTTACAAAAACATGGCGTTTCAGCAACATTTGCAACGACTAGCATCCCCAAATACAAGTGCTCAATGGCCCACGTTAGCTTCACAGGCCCAGGACGGAAAAGCTGGGAAAAGTCGGTCAATCAAGTGAACTGTGTTGGAAAATCAGAAATACAAGTCCAGATAAATGTGTTTCATGATTTCAAAGGAATAAATGATTGCTCAAATGAAATGGGAATTAGAACAGGAAAACTGCCTGATTCGAGATTTACGGCAACGTCAACCTGGGACGCAACCCCCAATCATGCAACAAGTGCAGCACGGCTTCACATGTATATACCTGGTTGGTGTGCTGTAGCTAATGCCCCACTTTCGCATTTCATTCAAGTAGACCTTGGGTCCAAGAAGCTGCTTTCCGGTTTGGCAATTCAAGGACATGGACATTCCAGAGGATACCACGGACTCTCGAAGTATAATCTGATGTACAGCTTGGATGGTATGAATTGGCAATACTATGTCGACGAAGCAGGTAAAAAGAAAGATTTTCTTGGTCTGCAGAGACTTTATCTTGGCGAAACAAACGTGAATTGGTTCACAAGAATATTAGCAAGATTCATAAGAATCATGCCTGTAGCTCGACTTGCCGGTGGCACCCATTGCGTACGAATGGAACTGTTTGGCTGTTCTCCTAAAGGTCCGATATTTAGTGAAAACTTATATACATCAGAAACTGAATACATTCTGGATTCAAACGTTGGAGAAATTTCGTTTCATGGCATCGCACCATTATCAAAGAAGATTCTGATTGGTATTTCTACAGCAGAAAGCAATACAAGCTTGGCACATGATGCCGATCAGATGCATTTAACAAGACTAAACGAAACAACAACAATAAACAGTGGTGCAATAATTGAAAATTCAGCTAATATCACTTACATGAAAAATGATGCAAAGAAATTGGTGAAATCAGCTGTGGTTGAATATAATCTCAAAGATGTCGATTATTATAACTTGGATATTGGCATCGAAAACAAGGTAATGTTTATATACAAGTGTTTCAATTTTTTTATTCTTTGCGCATTGGTAGCTGTAAATTTCTTATGTATAGAATTGAGAAAAACCCCCAAAACAGAACAGGCTTCAACAGAAACTCCCGGGGGACAACTTCAATAGATCAGTGACGTGGGTGTGCCATTTTCGTAATAAAAATCTGACCCCAGAATTTATGAAAATTCTAAAAAGTATACCTCAAAGTTCACAAAGAAATATAAATATAATAAATAGAAATACTCAAGTCTTTTTTTTAGAATTATACAGCTGAATTTGTTTGGCAGTTATTTTGACTTTTATCAAAATTGATCATCTTAGCAAAAATTATACCCCCAAGTTTAAAATTTTAGCAAATTTTATACCCCAAAAATTTTGGCACCCTTAAAAAGGTAGGTCAAAAAATGGCACATCCCATACATAGGGGAGTTCCCCCCCCCCGGGGGGCTGAAACTCAAAAAAAAGCCTTGTCAGGTGTCTAAATTTCCAATGTTTCGGAAATTTCAAACAGTCAAAAGACACGCGAAAACAAAAATCATTATAAAAGTCCTAGGGTTATACGAAGCTCCAGAATGGGTGCAACCACGGAAACTGTGTTAATTATCTTTTGACATATTACTTGCTTTGTCATCTGACCCCCCTCCTTCCGATTTTCGCATCAGAAACAGACCGAAACATTCTACTAAGGTGGAATAAGTAGGAGCGTGCTGTTTTATCCTATCCCCCTAATCTGTGAGAAGTGCGACCAAATTCTGCCTGAGTATGTCCATGATGTTTTCGCCATTGCTCGCAACTTTACAAATTATTTCCTAAGCTAATGGTTATATTGAAAACTTACTATATATTGATAATTCATAACTAACAGTCTGCCCGGCTGCCTGCTGACCGAGTGGAAACGTTATAATTGATAGTGTAGCAATCATCCATTTTTGCCTTTCACTCTCAGAGGGAGGGAAGCAATGTTGTGTGGCATATTAACTGAAAAAATTGATGAAGGCAGATTTTGAACACTAATGATAACGCAAAGCAGGCTGGTGCGGCGGTGAAGATGAAGGTGAAATGGTGTTTTAGTGCCAGTGGCTTGGATCTCAGCAGTAGGTTAACTAATCGAGACCTCGATCCTGGCCGTGACGCTACCGTGGCTGGGCTTGAACCCTGACCACAATGAGCATTTGACATCACGAGTCAGCTGGATTTCACCGCGACGCCACAGCACCTTTGCGGCAAGTTATGCAAGTTCATATCTGCGAACCCAACCGCACCAGTTGGGTGAACACGCGGGGCATTTCACTCGACAAAAAGGCGTACGAGGTTTCCATAAAAACAACCGGACTTTCAAGGGATGGGATTTCCAAGAAAACAATAGGACTTCCAGCAAAGGCGTACGAGATTTTCAAAGAGTGAATTGCCCCTCGTGTGAACAGACATTAAATGGGGTGGGTCATCATGCTTGAGTATCCACAACAACTGCAGCTATCATATTTGAATGTAATAAGCGCAATAAAAGGTCCAATCAAGTAGTCTACAAAGCAAAGCAGCTCACCAATATAAGTGTAGATCAATCCTGCGAGCCACCACCCCAATTTCAATAATGGCAACTCACGCCTGTAAGCCTTTTCTATGTTGTTCAACATCTTGACTCGCTTCACATGTATTCATAAGCAGTTAGCGGATTTCGTTAGCTTGTAGACGAATTTGTAACTAACTAAACAATTTCTAAAGCGAATGTTTCCTTTTAGATCGTCGACAGCAAAAGAGAATCTGGTTTGAAAACATGGAATACTTACACTTATGAAACAGAAGATCAAAGTGTAATCATCAGTTATCCTCTCATAATCAAAAGACGATCATATGATCAAAGTGTGTTGGTTTATAATATTGAAAACGCAACCAAATCAGAATACAAAGATGGCGATGAATTGAATTTTAACATTTCCATATCTCATTGGAAAGATATCAGTTATGCAAATGCTTATAAACTAGAGTTGTTCATTTATTATGATACACAATTTCTCAAACTCAACTCGTTTGCTAATATCATAAAAGATGAATTCACAGTCAGTCCAACATTCAACACAACAAGACCAGGATTCATTCATTTGCAAACTGATTCACTTTGGCTTCTTAATCATCACTACATTCAATTCAATTTCAAATTCAGCTTTCCAAATCAGATTCGCAGAGGAGAGCAATGCGAAGGAGCAATCCTTCTTGATTTTGCTTATCAAAGCAACTTGGAAAAGTTCCATGGGAAATTCAACACAACTTTGAACAAGCAGATTCACTATAAATGTGCAATTGACGATACGGAACTCCTAACATGGGTATCCGGCAGAATAACAGTGCCTGGATTCAGTTTTTTATATGATGACGTCAACGATGCCTTGTACTTTTGCATGAGAAACCCTTTTGATGACAGGAAAAATCTTCCACTATGTTACTATCAACGAAGTGGTAGCATTTCATGGCATGGAATGCCACATATTGCATCAGTTGTTGGTATTGATACTACCAAGAAGGTATTATTTGGTTTAAACAAAGAAGGCAATGGTTATGTCCAGTCACACAATCCACAAACATTCGCGTTTGTGGAAGATAGCATTTGGACCTCGATTCAAAGCCAGCCCCATATTCGGAAGGCAAAAACAGCAAGTGATGTGACGTCACTGCCTAATGCTGTTGATGCTGCATGGATGCTTCCTTCATCATCCAATCAGATTTGGGCTGCAACCAAAACAGGAATAATGAAGAAGGTATCAGGAACTTGGAAGTATGTTATCTGGTGGTAGCAATGTACTGGAAGTTGAACGCCAAGAGAATGATGAGAAGAAAATCCATTTTGTACATATGTTTACATCACATCTGTCTGCGCTAAGCACAATTGTTCTCCAAGGGTCTCAGGGTAACCCTATTTGATTTGGGCACACTAGATGCAGAGACGGACTGGCAACATTTTCTCAGTCTCAGGGTTGCTGCTTGAATTTAACGCAAGTGGTCAGTAAGAAACATATATTTGGTAAAAAAATTTCAATAACTGGTCTCATCATGTATTGTTATAGCTAAGCTATAGCATACTTTATGCATATGTGACTATAAAGTCATGTAGATGAATAAACGTATAAAAGATACAAAATGTCTGATGCACAAAAAGAAACCAAAAACTCTGATGTAGGAAAACTACGAACTGTTACTGTTCGTTACTTGTTATTGTTCGTCACGCTTTCAGAGAATTGCAATATAATCCTTTTCAAAGAGGCCTGGGTCAACACGACATTTTCTGGAAAATGGCAGATATTCAGTAAGGGAATCCTCATCACGTGTAACGACTGGATTTTCCTGTTTCTTGGTTGCTTGAATCTTTTTTCCTGAATTTCTTTAGTTATTTGGAACATTGATTGTCATAGATTCCTTTTCTCTCTTTGTCTTCGATTATTTATGAATTCAAAGAAAAATTTGCTGCACTAACTCTCCTAAAATGACCACGATTCCGTTCGTTGCACGCGGAGAGGATTCCCTTACTCAAGATTTCAACCATCTTCCAGGAAAATGTCGCGCCGACCCAGAACTCTTTAAAAAGATCTTTTGTGTTTCGACATCTGATGCGTATTCTCGGACTGGATCCCGTCAAAAAACCTTCTAGCACCTCCTATATGAATATTAAGGGAAGTTCCCCCTCCCGGTTACGTGAGGTATTTATCCTTGGAAAAAGGTGATATGGTGTTTTAGCGCCAGCCGCTAGGATCTCAGTAGTAGGTTAACTGTTAACTAGGGGTACTCCTCCCTAATGGAGGCTGATAGGTATGTGCCCCTCATGAGGGTGGATTTTTCTTCGAAAATTCCTTACAACTGGGTCCGATTTATGCCTAAAATATCTTAAAAGTGAGCATACAATCAAATTTCCTTAACATTTGGTACACAAATTCATACAAAAATCATAAAACTGGGCGGCTGAATGTGTAAAACAATACCTTAAAGGTGGGTTGGTTTGTAAGAACTCGATGGCACAACCCTGTATATTTCAGGGTCAAGTTTGTGGGAACAAACATTCACCAACAGTCATCATCACAAAAAAGCATTTCTTGAAAGTTAAGAGGATGTGGTTTCAACATTTTCAACGAGGGTAAGCGAGATTATAAAGTTAAGGGATAATACGTGATGTCGTCCAATTTATGCTAGTGTGGTGATGCAGCTCGACAAGCATTGTCTGTCCATTGTAATCCATTGTAATACAAGGGAACTATTTTTCTTTTGTCTCTTAATGAATGTATGTCGTCTTCTTCATCCTTTTCTTTCAGTCTGACTTCACTGTTTCCTATGATAGGATTTCTGTTTTTTCTCACTTTCTTTTTTGTGTCTCTTCAAACGTATTTTCTTTCTTCGCAAATTGTGCCTGATTTTTCGTTTCTGTCCTGCGAGTTACCTGAAGATCTCTTTCTTTCATTCGCATATTTTCGTTTGATTTGATTGTCTTTTGTAAAAGACCTTTTCAAAGAGGTCTGGGTTAGCACGACACCTTTCTGGAAAATGGTAGACTCTTCAATTTTTCATGAATTAGAAGTAAAATCTGCTGCATTACCTTTCGTAAAGCAGCCGAAATCAAGGTCGTTGCGCGTGGGGAGGATTCCCTTACTCCATATATCTACCATTTTCCAGAAAAATGTCGCACCGACCCAGACCTCTTTGAAAAGGTACATTACGATAAATGCCGCCAAAAGAGTAAGTTTGTTACTTCATTTTGGTCCGTGAATTTGCAATGGTTTCGAGTAGAGACCAAGAAGTCAGTTGACACGTGTCAACAAAAGAGTCCGTAGGCTAGGCCCTTGTCAACATATCTAGAAGTCGGTAGGCCTAGACTTGGCATGCTATGATAGATAGGCCTATGTACGGCTAGGTATATTACGCAAATGCAAATTTCAAGTGCGAAATTTTCATAAAAGACTACAAATTTTGTACTTAAGACTATAAGCAAAAATTGCACAAAAAACAAACTTCAATCATGCTTTATTGAAAATTTTGTAAGCCCCCTTATTTAAGCCCCAACCTCGAATAAGCCCCCCTCCAAAAGTATGAAAATAATTAAGCTCCCGCAGGGCAAATTCAAGGATTTACAGTACACTCATTTTTTTTTATAAGAAACCCATTTATAAGAAACTCAGTACTGAGATCAATATTGGTTAAGAAACTTTCAGTACTCGACCAAAAATGGTAAGAAACTCGCAGGTCTCAAGAATCTTTAGAATTAGAAATAAAGCACCAAAAAACAAACTTCTGCTGCACCATAAGTGTCTATTTTGACAGAAAAAACAGCTGATGTAAACGTGAATTGTATTGCTTCTTCTATTTGTAGAATTTAAGTGTCAATTGCCCGTTTTGGCACTTAGAAATTTTGATTCTAAGAAACTGCTAAGAAACTTTCAGTACCAAATTTGTCCCAAAACTAAGAAACTTTGAGTACTGACCAAAAATCTTAGTTTCTTATAAAAAAAAAGAGTGTAAGCGTTATGAGAAAACTTTATTGCCTTTGAAGCTACAGTTGTACAATGTAAGATGGGCTCCTTTTTATTTTTGGAACAACCTGTTTTACCAAATTGGAGAAACTGCTAATCAACATGGGTAAAACCAGGAATGCCTGTACCTCTTTGGTAACAGGATAAGTCGTCCCACTACAAAGTCGACCCACCATGTGATAGACAAGTCAGGCCATCATGTGTTATACAAGACAGCCTGTCAGCATACTCCAAAATGGCCCACAAAAATAATAAATTCTACACTTGATTGTACAAGTACGTTGTTAAAGATAGAAATTGGGGGTTGCAGCCCCCCAGTATCCCCACACTTAACAAAATAAACAGTAAGTAACTTTGTGGGCTGACATTGCAGTGGGCTGACTTGTCCATATGGGTGGGCCGACTTGGTAGTGGGGTGATTTGGCAGTGGGCTGACTTGTCTAGAAGGCACCTCTTTGAGGTAAAGAATATACAAAGCATGAATTGCTGCACTGGCAAAATTAATGAATTTGAAGTTTTATGAAGTCAATGTTATAACAAATGACAAGGCAAGTAAAAGATTTTTCCATTGATATTTTAGGGTCTATACTTCACCGGCAATTCTTCTGTAGATGCAGCTGCCACATGGGTTATTGATCACATTGATGATGAAGATTTACACTCTCCTTTTCAGGTATGTCTTAACTATACGTATATCCGTATATACTGATACTTCAGGGCTAGCATATCACTTGCATGAATGTCAGTGAAAATTTGACATTTGGTCTAAGTCATTCCTACTAGTCACAGACTTTGGCGCGGCACTGCATTCTCCATCCTATCTCTAATGTATACAAAGTACTTGGCTGCAATGGGCCTGAATTCCATGTTCCAACTTTATACCCCTCTAGCGGACCTCATTCAATGTCTATCTTTACAAATAATGTACTAAAATGTTCCCAAACTATCCCTCTATAATGTCCGAAAGAAAATTTAAGGTACCGATCATGCTAATGGGCGAAATTTGTAAAAAAACAATCGGATGTGTACCAAAATTGTAGTTTTTGCCTATTTTGGTTACCATAGCAACACAGTTTTATATTTTCTAATGCACCAAAATGTAAGTTCCACCAAGACAGACTTATCATTGTTGACTCCAGGGAGTGCCTGTTTACTCTGTCAACATTGCCCAAAATAGCTTTGGGGCTACAGCCATTTCATTGGGCTCTTTTTAGCTCAGTGGGATAGCGTACCCAAGAAATGACGTCACAAAATCTATTTTTAGAATTTCGAAATTTGCTCGTCATTTTGTGAAAGAGCGTCAAAAATAATGCTTATTCGTGCAAAAATCAGTTAAATATGTCAAATATTGGCTGAGATATGGCCATCCAAAGAAATACATTTCAATAGGATATCACTGTATTTGGCGCTTTGCTCAAAACATTATGAACAGAAGCGGTTTCCGCGTTTTTGAAATTCACTCTACGAAAAACGAAAACGCGGAAACCGCGGATATTGTAGCGTTTTGCTTATGGGAAGGTCTGACGCCTCATATCTTTCGTCTCATCAACATTTCAGACAAGAAGACTTTGATTTTCATGATATGGACATGTCAAAAAAGTTTCTGCGTTTTCCGCAGTTTTCCGCGTTTTCCCGCGTTTTCACCTGGCTATTGTTGACTCTCTTATCATACAGACATACAGTCCAGGTTTAATTCCCATCTTTTATGGTATGCTACTCATGGCAAAATAATGGAGAAAGTATATTAAACAGCAAAGATCCACTTTATACAACTTAAATGTTTATTAAAAGAGGGATTAAGTTATCATTGCCGTATATTATCATTCAACCTTGCAGGTAATTCTTGAATCTAGAAACGTCGAGCAAGATCTTAGTTCTTCACAAATGAAAATGGTTTTTGTTGTAAATAGTGAATTAAAAATGGGAGTTGGAAAAATAGCTGCACAAGTTGCTCATGCAGGTCTTAAGCTTCAGAAAGTTTTGTTGCAAGGAAATCCTGTTCATAAAAAAATGATCTCGGAATGGGAGGAGACAGGGTAGGTTTGTTAAATTTCATTATTTTTGGGTATATGAATTGTAAGGCGTGTTCTTCAAAACAATTTCTTTTCTCGGTAGCCTTCTGTTTTTGGAATGTGTGTTTTCCGAAGTCATTCTTCTGAAACCAGCAGATTTTGAAGCGCTCAAAAAACCTTCTGCAAACAAAAGCAGAAGATTTCCAAGACTTTCGAGAGATTCTCGTTTTCAACGTCGAAAGAGACCGCAATTTTTACAGTTGCTATGAGACTTTCCACGAAAGGGTCTGGGGATGGAGCAAGCAAGAATTTTGGCGCGAAAGTCGAATGACGTTTAGACCAAACTTTGGAAAAGTCTCGGTTTTTCAGAATTCCTGTCTTTTGAAAATCATGGATTCTGTTTTGAGAAGGTTTTTGTTTTCGAAATTGGGAAGGTTTTTGAGGTTCAAAAGAACACGTACTTATATTATTGAATTGTTTAGTAGACTAGATTCATACTTCTCACCTCATGGGTTTGTTCCAGGGGCGTGGTGGCCCACCGGGACTCGGGAAATTTCCCGGTAGGCCCCGAAAAATATTTTTGGTGGGCCCCTCTAATTGTAGATTTTTTTGTTTTTGTTTTTAAGCTTTTATCAATTGCAACATCAGATTTTATAGATAATTTCTGAGAAGATTCATAAATGTTCAGGTCTTCGTTGGTTTGTTTTATTTGCTAACTCTTGCAGTACACGCTTTTTTTATAAGGAACCACTTTATAAGGAACCTACATGTAGAAGGCCCGAAAATTTAAAGAACTTATACTACTAAAGAGAAAATCATTAAGGAACTTTTGAATGTTGAATACTTTTATCACTGCAAATAATCAAGAATTAGAAAGCCGGTTCCATTCATTTGCAGCCGAAAATCACATAAATTGTACGTTAAGCATGTATCCAATGTTTCTTTTAGTAGTCTCGAGCTTTACTCGCATGCCAATGTCTCTCTTTTATTGTTAAGACCACTGTATGTGCACTTAAAATTAAGGAACTATTAAAGAACTTTTGGATCTACAATTGCCTCAAAAGAGGCCCAAAAATAAGGAACTTTAAGAACTAGGCCTTGTGGTAGGTTCCTTATAAAAAAAAGCGTGTAACGCAAGAGGAATGTGAGAGGGTCTTTTCAAAGTTGAAATTGATAAAATGACGATATAATGACGCAAGAAAACCTTGAGAGCTCGATGCTGATGTTGAAAATTCGTGTTTTTTTCTAGCCTCCTTCTTAACATTAAAATGGTGTAGTTTCACAATATTGTATAGTGGGCCCCTAAAATCTGGATTTTCCCGGCCCATAAAAATTCCCACCACGCCCCTGGTTTGTTCCGACTGACTGTCGACTGGAGCACATAGTACCAACATTCTTACTTTAAGGGATTAGCTTTTCTCCAGCCTTGGACCTTGAAGGTGCTGTTGCACTCTGCTGCTATGATCTATTTAGCTCTTAGGCCTTGGCCAAACGATCAAACATTGTTAGTCAAACATTTTAAATTTACTTTACAATAAGTGTTTGACCATTTAGCCACGTCCAAAAACATTGCTTGACAAGCCAAAACGCCTTGTTGCTACGAAATATTGCTAGGTGCTGAAATATTGCAAGTTGTTGAAGTTTGAAGATAACAAAAGAAATGCTTGTCAAGCAATGTTTGAAAGGTGGCAAAACGATCAAACATTGCTTGAGAAGCAAAAGTGAACACAATTTGTGGCTTGATGTTTTTGAAAAAGTTCAAAAACCTTTTTTTGCTTGACGCAAACAAAAAAAATTGGACGAGCTATGTTTTTGGACGTGGTCGGACGGTCAAATATTTTGCTAGACAAGAAAATCTCAAATGTTTAACCAACAATGTTTGATCCTTTGGCAAGGGCCTAAGTGTCATGAGTTTAATAAGGGTAAGAGCCAGAGTCGAGGGCTCGCTAGCCTGAAAAGGATGTGGAACTCGATTGTTTTCACTCATGGTAGCTACTGGACAACCAACTGTTAAATATATTCGCTTTTTCTTTCTCTCAGATCAACAAAAATAGTACTGAAAGGAAATAATGCATCTCAACTAATGGACATAGAAATCCAAGCAAAAGAAAGTGGAATTCCATGTGACCTTGTTGTCGATGCTGGAAAAACTCAGGTAGAACGCTCAAGTTTCATTTTATTTTAAAAGTTATTTTGGTATTTCTTATATTCTAACTTTCCATTGCACGTTTTTTATAAGGAACACCTTTATAAGAAGTTTAAGGCTGAAAATCCAGGGATTGGTAGCTATACTTGATTTGGATTGTAAGGCCCTTTGCAAATTAACTGAACATTTCACTGGTCATGCCACTGAGTTTTTACGCTATCTTCAGTGCCGAGTGCCCAATTGAGCTGATAATTTCAAGGAACATTTGCTGACATTTTCAGGATCTTTGTCATACTGTTATTTTGGCGTTAAATCGAAATTTTCAACTGAAAATTGAGAAAGTTTCTGTCAAGCACATGCGTGTATTGGATAATGGGCATTGCTTGTTCAATTTAGTGGCGAAATGAACTGAACATAACACTGAACAAATTTTGTTCACCAAGCATTTTTGACTCCGATGAAACATTCACTGAACAACTGCATAATAGTCCCATGAACAAGGTGGCCAAATGAACTGGAGTTTCGACAAGGTGGCCAAAGAACTGAATTTTTCACTGAACTTCAATTTTAGAAGATGTTCAGCGAAATGTTCAGTTCATTTGCCCAGGACCTAACACTATACCAGTCCAGCCCACTTTTCTGATTGGTGCATGCATTTCGTTCCGCATGTTGGTATAAGTTCCGCCTTAGTTCATTGTTTCGGTCTGTTTCTGACGTTTATACTCTGAGGAGGGTCAGACAATAAAAGTTTTCAAGTATGTCCGAAGATGTTTCCGCTTTTGCTCGCAGTTTTGAAGTTTTATACAACTGAAAGACTATTATGCTAATGCAAGTTGAGAATATGGTTCTAAAACCACGGTACAAAGACTCGATTTTTCACTTGATTTTTCACTCGGCAAGAAATCGAGTGAAAAATCGACTCATTTGGCAACCTTGTTGAGCGAGTCGTATGGCATCGTGAAGTTTGATCTCGAACAAAGAAATCGAGTGGAAAAGGTGTGATCGACTGAAAATCGAATCGTTTGGCCAACCTTGTCGAGTCGGTCGAATGTCTTTTCCTGGGAAGTTGCAGAGAAAAGCCAACGTGGATTGGAAATATCGAGCGAAAAATGGTATAGTTTTGCCATCCATGCTCGATTTTCGCTCGATTTTGAAATCAAATGTCGGGAGAAAGATCGAAAAATAAATCGAGTCGTTTGACCAAAGCTTAACATTTCTTTTGATCACTTTTTAGGTTGCCGCTGCATCTGTAACAGCAGTCTGTTTATTTGGAAAGGCTGAAGCTGTCAATCAAATCACTGGACAACTTCCATTGCTGTAGTTTCACATGTTTTACTGACAGTGTGTTTACTCACATTGAAATAAAGAAGTACCATCATACTGTACATGCATGTCGAATTTCACAGAACACTGAAAAATGCCGATAGACAAGCCTCATCGTGAAGTATGCACTGAACATTGACTGTATATCAAGCATTGCAGCAAGTGTGACATCATCATCATCAGTGTCCTAAATAAACAGTCAGATACGGTTGTATACAGATATATATTTACTGTTCAGAATGTTTGAATTTTTACTGAATATTAGAAACAAGGTGTCGAATTTTGTATTTAAATTTGTGTTTAAAGCAAGTGTGTTATGAGCACTCTTTCTTGTTTTATGATGATCTTTAGAAAACAAATCACATTCGTTGGATTCGGATTTGAACACAACCTTTTCAGCTGTTGAACAACAACATTGGATTAGCTCCTGGTAAGGAAACACTTTCTCTCGACATTTGTTTGCAGTTAGCAACCCCCTAACTGTTATTGATACCTAACATGCCGACATTGGTGGAAAGTGGATGCTAATATTCGTTGGCAAGCCACGTGCTCAACTCTTTCCCGACATTTGCCGGACACTTTTATTTGTTTCTTTTGATTTGCAAAATTTCATGCCCTTAATTACTATTGCCGACAAAATTCATCTCCTAACGATTTAAAAACATAGGGGCCCTATGGGCGTGTTCGAAGAACGACTCTGGTTGAATATAGCTATTTCGGTCAAATGATGAAAGATGTTAATCGGTATGCACAACAATGACGATAATGATTATCATGATAATGGTGGTGGTTATGATGATGATGTTGATGACCACGATGATTATGATGCTTGTTGGTAGGGGTGATTGTGGTGGTAGTATGGATGTAGTGGTGGTGGTAGAGGTGGTTGTGGTGCTGAAGGTAGGGGTGCTTGTGATGGTTGTGATAGGGATGATCGTGGTGATGATTGTAGGGGGGTTGTGGTGGTGGTGATAGGGGTGGTCGAGGTGATGGTTGTAGGGGTGGTTGTGGTGGTGGTGATAAGGGGCGTGGTGGTTTTGATAGAGGTGATCGTGGTGATGGTTGTAGGGGTGGCTGTGGTGGTGGTTTTAGGGGGCTGGTGGTGGTGATAAGGGTGGTGGTGGTGATGGTTTTAGGGGTGGTTGTGGTGGTGGTGATAGGGGTGGTGGTGGTGATGGTTGTAGGGGTGATTGTGGTGGTGGTGATAAGGGTGGTGGTGGTGATGGTTTTAGGGGTGGTTGTGGTGGTGGTGATAGGGGTGGTGGTGGTGATGGTTTTAGGGTGGTTGTGGTGGTGGTGATAAGGGTGGTGGTGGTGATGGTTTTAGGGTGGTTGTGGTGGTGGTGATAGGGGTGGTGGTGGTGATGGTTGTAGGGGTGATTGTGGTGGTGGTGAGTTCCTTTAGATCTTGCCGCAGCCACACTATCAATGATAGTGATGGTAATCATGATGATGATGATGATAATGATGATGGTGATTATTATTATTATTATTATTATTATGACGATTTTTATGGTGAGGATGATAATAATGAAGATTTGTTTTGAAAACTGGTTTGAAATTGCCGCTCTTTGCCAAGACTCTTTGATTAATGTTGAGAATGCGTGAAATGTCATTTACCAATCAAAGGTGGCAATTTGCCAGTTTCAAATGGTAAACAGCCATGAGTCAGATGCAATCAAGCTTGTGCGAAGAGAAAAATTATCACATGACCTTAAATCGACAAAGGGCTAACCGCAAATTGCGCATAAATGGCCGAGACAATGGCCCTAATGGCATTGTTGAGATGCTTATACTATTGTTACACGTTTTCCATTGTTCAAGCGTTGGTTAGTCAGTGAGTTAGTTAGTTAGTTAGTGACACGCCACCCACACCAATGTGTTCGAAATTCTTCGAACACAAAACAACAGCTTGGTTCTCAAAGACATCCAGGTCAAAATAAATATTGATCCATGAGCATCCAGATAAGATGAAAATGATATCTTTTTAAATGAATCACATTTTCTCATGTTGCACACAAAAAGGAAGTTTTTAGGTTGGCGGGTTGGAAACTTTCATGCCTCTGACAGCATTACTTGCTAAATGAATTAGAAAAGAAACTGGAGCAGCTGTAAAATCAGAAGAAGCAAAGATGGCAAGACTTGTCGTTCCAGGTCAAACAGGTGAGTTCAAAGATTGATTTGACTGTCAAAAACCCGCAAAATCTTGTCAGCAAATTCACTTACTGACTTAGGCCCATAAAAAAGCCCTTCCTCTTGCTACCTGCCTGGTTTCTTTTCAAACTTTGCCTGCATTGAAAAGACTGCAGTTAGTTTGCACGTCAGAGAATTAACAAATCAAAATATTTACCCGTGAAACAATTAATGGAACCGAAGAGTTTAAATTGCAACAGAAATCCCATGAAAAAGAAACAAAACAATTCCCTTGGCAAGAAATGATAAATGGTTTCTGTGATTGTCCTTGATAAGATGTGGTGGTAATTTTGATGGCTTTATTTGATTTAGGGAAAGATTTTTATCACCCTTTTACAGCAGGTCTCCTCGTTGGTCAATTCGTGTACACTTACAGCCTATGCAAAAGGAATCAGGTGAATCAGGTCATTATTTATTAATGATCTCAATATAAACTTCTTCGATTTGTTGGGCCTAGCCTTTACTTAGTGACGTGTTAGAGTTGGGAAATTCTATGAGTGGCAAAACGTAAACAAATGCCTCAAATTGCCAATCCGAGAATAGATCAAGGAACTAGGAAATTTTGTAGGAACTAGGAAACTCAAACCACATTGTTCCAGAACGCTGCGACTTGGTAAAGTGTTGTTAAGTCGTTTATTGTTATTAAGATTACTTGCACTGTCTCTGTCTGTTCAGGTCTTTAAAATCTTGCTTGGTTGGGGGACAACCCTGAAGACTCTAGTGCGTAGTTACAGACAACCCCCCCCCAGCTCTGATGTCCGATCTGGAGTATCCCCAGAGGAGGCACTATGTATAATTGGGGTACTGGGAATGTGCCACCTGGAATGGTATGTATATGTATTCCCACGACTTTGGTATAAGGAACAACCTCCATGATTTACCAAATGATAAAGGGGACCTTCCTCCTTTTGGTGGGCTGCTCTGACCCCCTAGCCCTAACCTGGCACCACAATTACTCAAAGAGAGGGCAATAACAATGTGTTGAAAAGCAGTGAAAGAAGGCAGTGCTTTATTACCGAAACAACTTTGCTTGTCATGGTGTCTGTCAATTTGGGCAAGTGATCCGGGGGGGGGGGGTAATTAACTAAGTTTCAGAAAGGGATATGCGACCCAAGCAACAAAATGCCCTGGCAAAATGCCTCCCCTTTTCAGAAAGTTAAGACCTTGTTTGCAAATAAGTAAATAGTTGTTTGAGTTTTTCAAAACTTCAAATTTGCAATAAAGAGTGGAAACATTTTCGGGCATGCTAATATACATAATAATACCACTTCTACTTCCTCAATGCTTTTAGCAGAGATCATGTCTTTTTATGCGTTACAATGTTCATGTTATCAAACTAAGACAATACATTTTTATTTCATGCTACCATAATAACAATGGTATGGTTTGCTTTTGGGGATGATTGTGTACATATGCTTACATTTAAGAGTAATGTTTTCATTTAAAGCTTCTCCCTCTTTGAACTTGACTGGATCTGCCTGCCAGGCCTCAGTGGGAGTACCCCAAGGATCCTTATGAAATTCATCTTTTTCTTAACACTCTTCTTGCCAGCAGTAGTTTTCTTGCAAATCCCTGGGGGTGCAAGATGTATGGATGGACAGGGATGTGCATGTGTTGCTCAGCTTTTAAAGACCCACCCACTTATAATGTAGAAATTTACTCTGTATTATCAGTAATAACAAGTGGAATGTGAAAGTAATAATTTTCACTGACACCCGCAATGGGGACGAGCTTTTTACACCCACGACGGGCATTAAGAATATTAGTAATAGAGATGCTTTCTGGGCCTTGTTATTACTTACAATCACTCTACGAAAAGCTTGTATGGGATATTAACACTGTTTGGACTCAAGTAAATTGCACCTTTTGAGTTTTGTTCAATTGCCAACCCTGTTATATGAGGCTTTTGTTAAAGTCCTACCCATTCACTTCAATACTCATTTTGTCTGTTTAATATTTGTGTTATTATTGAAGGATATAAATTCTATTTAAAATAGAATTTAAAGAGGGGGGCTTAGAATTTAAAGAGGCGGGCTTTGGGATTTCACAGGTTGAGGGGTTGGTCTATTTTGCCTTCGGGTTTTCGGGTTTTACCAAAAAATTTTGCCAGTTTTCAGGTCACGTATATTTAATGGGCAATGGGTTTTGCCATTTTTCTAGCTCTAGTTTCAGGTATTGTAGTAAAAATGTGCGGGTTTTCGGATTATAAACCTTACAAAGGATATCAGTGTGAACAATTTATAAACAGTTTGAAACTAAGGTCATCCGGGTTTTCCGGTTTGTCCGAATTTTCTTCTGGGTTTTCGGGCTTTGATACCCCCACAGCCCCCCTCCTTAAAATCATTGGCTTAAATTGCCAACATTTCATGCTCTATTAAGTTATTACTTTTTAATCTGAAACGGCTTGCAACCAGTTGGTGTTTCTTACATTAAGTTATTGTCACAGCTTGGGCTGCTAATCTCTGTTTGAGAAATGAATCCCCAGCTAACTTCTGCCTTTTGAAGCAAAATTAGAACTGTGTGGTTTTCTGTGACATTTAATATGTATAAACCTGATTCGAAGAAACTTTTGTGGACGCATAAATTCAAGCTTCTTCATTACATTAAATATTTAGTGACTAAAGTTAACAAGTCGCAGATGATATCTGTTTTCGATTTTCGCAACTCATTCTTAGGCAAGCGCTTGAAATAGCCTGCAGTTGAAGAATATCTATGAGTATCTACACATGCTGATTCTCTATGGTGTATTTTACTTGAGTACTTCTTCTTGTTAATGCCTCGGTTAATGATACGGTAAATAGTTTCCTAATTCACTTTCAAACTCCAACTTTGAAATGAAGCAGTTTTGAAGTTTTGTGCTCTGTTTAGACTAGGAAATAGCTTTTAGCTTGCAGCCGAAGTCGATAAGTATCTACAGATGTCAATTTTGCATGGTGATTTCGATCTCAGTCTTGTTTCTTGTTAATGATACGGTAAATAGTCTAATTCACTTTCAAACTCCAACTTTGAAATGAAGCAGTTTTGAAGTTTTGTGCTTTGTTTAGACTAGGAAATAGCTTGTAGCTTACAGTCGAAGTCGAAAAGTGTCTACAGATGTCAATTTTGCATTGTGATTTCGATCTCAGTCTTGCTCCTTATTAATGATACGGTAAATAGTCTCGTAATTCACTTTCAAAATCCAACTTTGAAATGAAGCAGTTTTGAGGTTTTGAGCTTTGTTTAGACTAGGAAATAGCTTGTAGCTTGCAGCCGAAGTCGACAAGTATCTACAGATGTTAATTTTGCATCGTGATTTCCATCTCAGTCTTGCTTCTTGTTGATGATACGGTAAATAGTCTAATTCACTTTCAAACTCCAAATTTGAAATGAAACAGTTCTGAAGTTGTGTGCTTTGTTTAGACTAGGAAATAGCTTGTAGCTTGGAGTCGAAGTCGAAAGGTATCTGCAGATATCAATTTTGCATAGATATAACTTATATTCAAATGTTCTTTCTATCTAGAAAATCTCAGAAACCAGATCAAATCGCGATCACTGGAAAATCTGAACAGTCTTTCATCACACAAGAATGAAAAAAGCCATCTAACTTTGTCACCGAATTTAACCCTGAGAGGTTTGTATAAGACGTTTTATTAAGACGTTTTATTTAGTACCCCAACCAAATGAGATAATAATTATCTTTGACGCGGCCTTAAGAGGTCATTGGTTTTGAAATAGCTAATTTTGCTAGTGGTGGGTGACAGCTATGATCAATGTACTGGTGTACCGGCTGTTTGCAAACGTGCCGGTCAGTATCATTGAACTATAAATAAATAATTTTTATTTATAGTTCAATGGTCAGTATTCGTGACAATTTGCCGGTGTACCAGTTTTTACGCATGCGCATATTATGGCTGTCCATATTCGACCCTGCTATCGGCCTTGTCTATTCACAATTTGATTGGCTGTTCAAACAATAGAAATTTTAAGTGACGTCACAGTTTCTTCAAAATTTCACACCAAAATAGGCCGAAAACTATGTAAAAAACATCTATAAAAACCAAAAAATGATGCTCATGCGATATTGTATCTTGCCTTACAGTTATCAATGAAATTATTTGCATTTTCTTTCTGAGAACATCTGCTTTCAGAATCTACATCTTGTTTTTATGCCTAGGCCAAAATTGCCAGTATTTTGGCAGATTTTGTGGCCGTTACCAGGGCCAAAATCGATTTGGCGGTTGAGATTTGAGGAAATCGATTTGGGGCCTGGGGACGAGGTTATTGCCGTTGATCAAAAGCTTCTACGCCAACATTGCATTCAGCATTTCATCCAGCAGTCAGTTGTAATGGATTGCTTGCGCAGGCGCATGTTTGCAATAGCTCCGGTAGCTAGTTTTATTTTCACATTGCATCAATTAAATTTTCAATTCGACTTGAAACCTAGGTCTCAAGAAGAAACTGGCTTTGAAACTCAGCAAAAGTAACCAGGATGTTGTGGGGGTAAGAAAACGTATTGATTCTTTTAGCGATTTGAAAGTTTATTCTACACGTATTTTTTTTTATAAGAAACCCTTTATAAGAAACCCAGACTCTCGAATGGCCAAAAATTTAAGAAACTCCAGTACTGGAATTTTTTTACGTAGGAAACTTTTCACCACAGACAGCAAAAATGTTCTTTTAATTCCCGTGTTTCGTCTGCAATAACGCATTTCTGTGACAAGCAGACAAACAGGAAACCATATGCATTTAAATACGATCGATAAAAGGGTCTGGAACATCATTCAGATAGAATAAGTATGTTGCCAATATGGACATTCAAGAAACTCTTAAGAAATTTTCAATACTCAAAATTTGAAAATTTCAAGAAACATTCAGTACTGGATCAATTTTTTAGTTTCTTATAAAAAAATGCGTGTACTACACAAGCAGCTACGTTTTCTTGAGCTTGATGACTTGATGACTTGATGTCTTGTTTTTCATATAGCCTTAGGTGGCAGGGACAATGCTGGGGCATAGAAGTACCAATGCTGAGACAGTGCTGCGACATTTTTAGTTTTTATGCTAACATTGACGTTAAATTTGAATTTAGTTCAACTTACCTGACCCTTATGACACTTCTGCCTCGAAAAAGTTTGAATGGAAGCATGCGGCACAACCTTCGGCGACATGGCTTAGACTGATTACCTGAGTCCCAGTTATCGCTCATGCGACCGAGGCTAGAACTAAAAAGAGATCGCTCAAACTGAGCGTCCTTCAATTCATCATCAATTTATCAATCCATCAATGCGAGCAAATATGGCGCCATTTTACAACAACAACTGTCAGCTCAACCTCGTTCCCAAGGATATCTGTTGTTGTTGTTTTTAGTTCAGCCCGAAACAGATACTCATGAACCGAAGCAAAAATGCAGTGATTCCCTATTGAAATGTATTTCCTCGAATGGCCATATCTCAGCCAATGTTTGATGTATTTGACGGATTTTGCATGCGTACGCATTATTTTTGACGCTCTTTCGCAAAATGGCGAGCAAATTTCGATATTCTAAAAATAGATTTTTTGATGACGTCACACTTTGGTACTCTATTGTTGTACTACTGTACACGTTTTTTATAAGGAACACCTTTATAAGGAACTCGAGGCTGAAAATTCCCAAAAAATTAAGGAACTTTAAGGAACTGCCGAGGCTCGGATGAAAAACTAAGAATGTTTTTCAAGAACAAGACGGTTTGTGCAAAAAAATAGCAGAATAACAATATATTTCCCATCCTTCTTCCAAAAAAGACTCCATTTATATTTAAAGTTAGAGAATGAAGCAAGTTTATATGAATTTGCTGTAAAAATTAGTATTCAAACATATCTCACGAAAAGAAACATAAATAACTTCAGCCTCATTTTGTTGAAAAATTAAGGAACTCCAGCCTCAACTCAGATTTAGCTAAGGTTCCTTTAAAAAAACGTGTATTTTACACATTCGAGTAAATAGACAACAACCTTTGCCTTGACACTTGAAAGGTTTTACAAGTTTTGGTTTTGAAGCGACAAATGTTTCAGGGGCTTTACTTTCGTATTGTTTTGTATTTGGAAAGTGTTGTCATTTCGCAACATTACGCCGTACATGGAAATATAGTTTTCGATATTGGTGTGTTTTAATAGCTAAATACATTAAGACCTTTTATATCGTGAGACGAAAGAAAAGGCAAACTTCGTCATAATTCGTCAGAAGCGAGTTCGTCTGGGCTTGTCTACTTCTTCTTACGATGACTAAGCGCAGAGTAAGATACATTTTTTTTTTAATAAGCAACTTGACTTTTGTCAAGCCCCCGAAGTTGCTTAAAATATTAGACATTTCAGCCCTCAAAGTTGCTTAGAAGTTGCTGAACATTTTTTGTACCTACTAACCACCCCTGACTTCGCGGGTCAAAATCGTCATCTGTTAGGCCTACAACATGACTTTTGGGAGACAGTAAATAGAAAAACGTTAGCTAACGAACTTCAACATGCAAAACATAAGAACGGAGAACAATTTCCTAACACAAGAAAGAGAATAAGCTTGGTTGGTTGTCTTCTTAGTTGCTTACAGTAGTTCAATTAAGCCCTCAAGTTGCTTAACGTTAAGGTCAATGCAGCCCTAGTTGCTTATTGAGCGGTTGCTTATTAAAAAAAAGTGTAATCAATCACAATGGGTAGAAAAGCTGGCATTAATCGTAAAAAGTCATCTATGACATGAATTGGTTTTGTTATATTTTTCAGAGTTTGGTTTCGTGTGACGATAACAAGAAATTGTGTCATTCGAACGTTAAACAGCAACTCAGCACTGGATCATTAGGGATGGAGAGAAAATCAAGAGACGAGCGATCCAGATCATCGTAAGTATAGAACGTTTATTTTTTAAAATTTTATGCGTAGCACTACACTGTGCGTTTTGTTCATAAGGAACATCTTTATAAGGAACTCGAAGCTGGAAATTCCCAAAATTTAAAATCTGGTTGAGGTCGATCCGATACACGTATTTTTTTTATAAGAAACTCTTTATAAGAACCCAGACTCTCGAATGGCCAAAAATTTATGAAACTCCAGTACTGGACTCAAATTTTTAGTTTTTTGTAAAAAAAATACGTGTAGATAGATTTAGAAGAAATGAAAGAGGTTCGGATGCAAAACTTCTCAGAATAACTTTTTTCAACAACAAGACGGTTTATACAACTAGCTATCATATAAAATACACTCTTTTTTTCTTATAAGAAACTCGTTTATAAGAAACTCAGTACTGACATCAATTCTTTTTAAGAAACTTTCAGTACTCCACCCAAAATGATACTCGCAGATCTCAAGAACCTTTAGAATTAGAAATATACCTTCGAGTAACCATACTTCTGTTACTCGTTAAGTGTGTATCTACGTTGAGTGTGTATTTTTACAATAAGCAGCTATGGTAAATGATGACTGTATTGCTTCTTCATTTTGCCAAATGTAGGGGTCAATTCACTGTTTTGAAACAATAAAATTTTGATCCCTAAGAAACTGCTAAGAAACTTTAAGTATCAAAATTCTCCAAAAATTAAAGGAACTTTTGTTACCGGAGAAAATTTTAGTTTCTTATAAAATATAATGAGTGTACTTTAACATATTTCCCATTGAATTGTCCAAAAAAACTACATTTATGTCAAAGTTAGAAAACGAAGCAAATTTGCTGTAAAAAGCTTGATTCAAGACTCTGTCAAGTTTCGTTTTGAATAAAAGGGTGTTGTCCTAAGTCTCGGTCAGGATTTCCTCTTCGCACTTGCTCCTTTATTGAAATTTATCTGTCAAATCTGTAACACTTTCCTTTCTCTCTAACATTAAAGATGATAGCTGATTACCAATTGATAACTACATTGTCATCATTTTAGAGATTAGCCTGCTTTTATATTGCCCAAGTACATACTCATCTACTTATCTGTCTGAGAGAAACTTTGTATAAATGTTTCCCTTTTTTCATTTTTTCCCACTTTTTTCCATTTTTTACTTTCTTCGCTTTTCCCTTTTTTGAATTTTTCAACTCGCCATTTCATTGGCTTGTGTAATGGAATCACTATTACTATTCCGACCATGGAAGTTTCCCGAATGGCGGTGGTACATGACCTATGGATGGATGGGGGTGTGTCGCGGAAATTTTACAGACCCCCCTATTTATAATGGGTTGTAATTGCCCTATGGATATAAACACAGAACCTATATTATGGGAAATAACAAGCGGAGTAAGACTTTCTAGACCTTTGAAGCTCAAAATTGCACTTCGATCAACTTCGATGCAAAATTGACATTATTCGGACTCAACTGACATACCTAATTTAAAAGAAATTATCACTGCACATTTCACCGAGTTCAGGGCATTTTGGGTGGAACCCCAAGAAATTTTTGCTGACCACGCCCTTTGCTCTGGCTGTAAAAATGACCAAAGCCCTATTAGTGCAACAAATTGATTAGAAAAGAAACGAAAATAGTGATTCGTTATCATCTCGATCAAAAGAGCTGGTAATTAAGCAATGAGAAGAGGTTACTTCAATGAATTAAGTGTTCCTGTTTCCAGAAATTAAATTTTCTTGCATTTAACTCTTTTATCACTGCACATTAATACCGTTTATCACTGCACAAATCCATTTTATCACTGCACAAAATGGTTATCACTGCACCTTAAAATTAGGTATGTTCAGTTCAAAATGAATCTCCCAGCTGAGTTGTTTCAAAAACGCGACAAAATCATCAATATTAAATTCAATGGTCTATCTCCCAGTTGGGTGTTTGTAAATTAGCCTGATTGAGTCCTTGGTTCGATATACATCAGAATATGCATGGAAACTAATGGCAAGTATCGCCTGCAGTGAAATCAAGTTTCAAATTGAAATATATTGTTGTTGGTAATCATTAGATCGTATACTGTAGGAGTACTATTTATCCAAGGACAATTTACCGATTGGGAATTACGAGGCCTGATATTGCTTGCAATACAAAACAAGTTTCAATTGGAAAACTTTATTTTAAGTTTGAGTTGTTTTGCTGACAGCTCCGAGGCACTGTCGACGACTGAGGTATGGTCCTGGATCGAAGCCCGAAACGTCCAGTAGTACGTGTGGTATCTTTACAGCATTTACATGTTCCTAGGTTGAAGTTGGATGGCAGAAAACGAAGCAAGACAACGGATAATATCAATGGACAGTCTGCGTTATCGTCAAGCGAGCAGTCATCGTCGCTACAAACAAATGAAGGGCCTACAACAAGTGGACGACCGAGAAGTTTTACAGAAGATTCAAATGACCAGTTTGTTGTCGTTGATAACATCAGCATTGACGATTCCGTAAGTCATACTCATCTACACTCGTTTGTTTATGAGAAAAATTTCGATGAAAAATTTTGCTTTAGTAGGATTAGCCCTAAATCAGTGTTTATCCTAAGGAATTTTTATCACTGCACAAAATTGGGGGTCTAGGAAAATTTTTCCTTGCCACGCCCTTTAGACCATTGGAAAATTTCGGATACGCCCTTTTTCCTATGGTTTGTTTAGGTACATATATCTGAAATGAGAAGGGCAAAGTTCACCCCTTGTTTGACTTCTTTTTTTCGTTGTGGAGACACCTATCTGGTATTTTGAAAAATTTGTTGAAGAGTAAGCCTAAGGATTTGGAAACTCTTATTGTATAAGATAGCTTAGAGTTGGAATTAATGTATTTTTTGAGGTTGATTGTTCCTTTTCACGCTATTACAGAAAAAACTACAAGGCTGCGATATTACCCAAGTATGCAGATGTAGTTCCATTAACGAAAAAGTTACTCCAATCATATGCTCCAATAAATAGGAAAACGGCGTAAACTCTCTCTTTTCGGTTGTTGGAAATTCATAAAAAGTTTTGATGAGGAGAAATGTACGATCTGTGGGAAGGTGCGTAATGGCACAAAGAAAGTTGCAACTTTCGAATGAATTCATTTGTTTCTGAGACAAGACGTTTTTAGCAAAAGTTGCTTAGGCCTAGTAGTTGCTTGATCCGTACCTGATATTCACACTCTGAGGAGTGTCAGGCAAAAAAAGCTTTCAAGTATCCCCAAAAATGTTTCCGCTGTTTATCGCAATTTTAAAGTTTGGTACAACTCAAAAACTGTAGTCTATTATGTAGGCTACATTATGTCTATTATATCTTCTTCAGGTCGAAGGGTATAACTTGGCGGATGAAGGCACGGATGATCCAGATGGAGGTCCACCTGATAACGAGGTTTGTATGATGTATCGTATTTTTTAGTGTATACGTATAACTGATACATGAGTGGATTGGTAGAAATATACATTTTTGAATTGTTAGACTTAAAAATCAAAATCCCCGTGCTCAAAAATTTTTATCTTGTTAATCTGGTTGTCATCTATTTGGCTCTTGTTGCTTTGTGAAGTTTTCCTTCGCCGGGTCTGCAGGTCTCATGTCTGAGACACAAGCATGATGCATCAAAATAATTCCTACACTCTGGGCAGAAAGCTATTATGAACGTGAGAAAAGCAATTTTAATTTTTGGTCGCTCACAGCAACGAACCCCAAAATGCCGAACCACCATCAATCTGTGCATGTCCCTCAGAGCAAATAAGCCTATTGCCTTAACATAATAAGCTACAGAATGATGGCTCGTGTTCCGTCAGCACAAGAGCAAGTTGGGCGATTGAAAAAACCTTTAATTGTTATACAGTACATTAAGGTAAATTTTTCCAGGAAGGCTGCCGTTACTCGTCCCTTTTAATTTTCTGACTACAGTAGTTATTCAATCATCCGACCCCTCGTTTATCCAGAAATCGATTATCTGGTTCGTCGAAGATTTCCGACTTCGAAAGCATTATTCAAGGAATATTCTATTATTCTTTGCAAAAATAACTCAAAAATCGCGATGAACAGCAGAATCATTTTCGGGGTTACAGTATGCTCGAAAATTATTCCGCTGTTTATCGCAATTATCCGCTAGAATTTTGAAAATCTCGTGTCCCGAGTAGGCCGGATAATCGAATAATTACTGTATTACGCTTTCGTAGGTTGACAAATATACGTTTTGACTACCGTACCAATCCAAACAAATTTTGCTACGGATACACAGATCTCAAGGTCGTTATCTAATTTTTAGAAATCATCCTTTTTGATATTTGTCACATTCTTTGGAATATTTCTTTTCAGAGAGCGACACTGGAAATAGAAAAATTAAAGCAAAAAATCAACAGAACGAAACAGCAGTTACTGGCAATGCAAAATATAAAAGCAGGTAGGTCGAAAAGAATTAACAGTACCAACGAAAATATTAATCAAGTTATGAAGATGGTATACACGCCTTTTTTTATAAAGAACCTACCTCAAGGCCTAGTTCTTCCTTATTTTTGGACCTCTTTTGAGACAATTGTAGTTCCAAAAGTTCCTTAATAGTTCCGTAATTTTAATTGCTCATTTAGTGTCATAACAATAATAGAGAGTCACTTGTATGTAGGCAAAGCTCGAGACTACTCAAGAAATTTTGGATAAATGCGTAACGTAACAATTCATGTGATTTTCGACTGCAAATGAATGGAACCGGCTTTCTATTTCTTGATTATTTGCAGTGATAAAAGTATTCAACATCGAAAAGTTCCTTAATGATTTTCTGTTTAGTAGTATAAGTTCTTTAAATTTTTGGGCCTTCTACATGTAGGTTTCTTATAAAGTTGTTCTTTGTAAAAAAAAGCATGTATCTACGCTTAATCCAGTTGCTTAACTTCCGCCCCACTTTTCCAAACGCTTTTTTCCTTTGGGTGCGGACTCAGACTGTCTGCACTGGAAGTCTCTTTTTCGATGATAAGAGTTCGAGACTGTACGTGGGCTCTATTTGATTTTTCATTGCCAGACGTGTTCTTCTGCTGCTGGAGCTTTTCAGTGAATATTGGATAATGGAGAAAATACGTTACGCTGTTAAAGAGTAGATGTGATAAGAGTCGAAACTTACATGAAATTTTTCTGTCCTCATCTGGATAGCAATCCAGCACCTAGGAGGATGGGGTCCAATTTATCGCTATAGCCCTCCCCCAGCTATCCGAATAGACAATATATATGGCCAAACATTGTCAGGGTCGCTATCCAGATAGTAATCCAGCTATTTTGCTGTGTGTAAAAGAGCTACTACATTGTATTATCAAAGGAAATTCTACAAAGAACTGTCACGATAGCACCTTTTTCATTCATTCTAAAACGTATTTTTCTTTGGAAGTATATTTAATTCTCCGCCTTTTCGTTGCTTAACTTGTACTTCCTTCCTTCAATAGCTTCTCTTTCGTATCATTCAGTATTTTCTTATGGTTGATGACTTGTTGTTTTTGTAACTTAGGTTCGTCTTTTTACGTAAATCTTAAGGAACACCTTTCCTGTTATTCTTGTATACGATTGGTTTGTCTTAACTCTTATTTTCGCGTAAGTTCTAATATATTCTGTAATTTTTAGTTTATTCTTTGGTTATCGTTGTGTGTCGTAATAGATCGCTACTATACGGTAATTCCGAACGGCTCTCTCCATAGAACCAACAAGGCTACCTTGAAAACCTAGAACGCGGGATGATGGTAAATTAGAATACTGGAATATTAGAATGGTGAAATGTCTCGAAGCAACCTCGAAACGAAAAGTAATTTACGAGTTTTGAACATTCCAGTATTCTATTCTAAAATTCCAATATTTCATTCCAATATTCCACATTCCAGGTTTTCAAGATAGTCACCTAGTAATGCTGTTCAACAATTGGTTCATTCATCTTTTATTTTCAGCTGAAGTAGGATCATATCAGCTGTCTGATTTCATGCTTCGATGCTATTCCTTTTTCCTTCTCGATTTTAGAGAATGTGCAAGAATTTCTCGAAAGTACCAAAGATCAAAAGTAAGCAAATATAACGTTCCCTCTTGATGCTATATTCATGTTTTTTGTTTTATGAAGCTCAGATTCGTCATCTCCCAGATCAGATTCCAGTATCTTAGCCTTAGCCTCTCGTATCTCGACTGCTTATCACCGTTCATGTATGAATATTTTTAACGTAAATACACACTTTTTTATAAGGCTCCCAACATTCGTCATCTCCCAGATCAGATTCCAGTATCTTAGCCTTAGCCTCTCGTGTCTCGACTGCTTATCACCGTGCATGTATGAATATTTTTAACGTAAATACACACTTTTTTAATAAGGCTCCCAACATTCGTCATCTCCCAGATCAGATTCCAGTATCTTAGCCTTAGCCTCTCGTGTCTCGACTGCTTATCACCGTGCATGTATGAATATTTTTAACGTAAATACACACTTTTTTTTTAAGGCTCCCAACATTCCTCCTAACAACACCTAACATTGTTATTTGTTGGGACCGTTTGGCCACCCATGTTGGGACCTGTTGGCTGTTGTTGGGAGCTGTTAATAAAAATGTTGGAATGTTAGGGAGTAAGGACTCTGTTGTTCTAGGTGTTAATGACAGATGTTGGTTGCGTTTGGCCACCTCAGCCAACGAAATCAACAAAAACTCACGTGTAGTAGATAATGAAATCGCGCCAAAAATCATTTCAAACAAAAGCTGAACTAGTGCCAGAAATTCTTTCCCGCGCAGCTGCTAGTTAGCTCGAAAAATTGGGAGCGTCTGGCCAGGGCTTTACGTTTATAGTCATATGGAATTTCCTACGAAGAAGTTTTGAGTAGGCCTATGCTTTACGAGGTTTTCGCTCTTATTCGCATTATGAAACTGTTTACTTCCCAACAAAGGTGGCTCAAATAACAAATAAAGGCGTATCTTCAAGCCTAAAAGAAAATGTTCCGATGCCAAAACATGGGATGAAAGCTATTAGCGTAAAAATCCTTTTTTTTTGCAGGAATAAGATAAACTTTGAAAAGAAACAACAAAAGACAAATGCAAATATTCAACTTCTTCAAAGGAAGATTGATAAATATCAAAAGATGCTTAGGGTAAGATATTTTCAAATTTATTGGTATTTTGTGTGGTACTGACACGCAGTAAAACAAGGCATATGGCATCTTATTTCCAATTATGGCCCATTGGTGAGCTGTTTGAAAGAGATCACAAGTATGCAACGCGAAACGGTCAAAACTCAATTAATTTACTTAAAGTGAAGCTTGAGACCGGATGCTTTTATTTTATTGACAAAACGTTTAATGCAACCAACCCCCCCCCCACCCACCCAAAGTTAGGAGCGTAAAATATAGCACTGTTTTCAGGAATGCACTAGGTGAACATTGTAAACCAGCATAAACTATATTATTATGGTTTTCAACAACTTTAAATTTCAAATCTGTAAGGTTCTACTTTGATTTGTCTGATTATAGTGATAACTCTATTTATAACAATGGTTTTTGTGCTGGTAGATAATCCTGTATTAAAACGTTTTCCCCCTTTTAAAAAACACACCTCCCCAACTATCCCAGCTTGCATGCTCTCCCTCTCGACATCACTGTATTAGCCAACCTCGTCCCCCAGGGTGAATAGGCCTCTACGTGAAACTCCGCTGTCCATATTCGACCCTGGTATCGGCCTTGTCTATTCGCAATTTGATTGGCTGTTCAAACAACAGAAATTTTGAGTGACGTCACAGTTTCTTCAAAATTTCACACCAAAATAGGCCGAAAGCAATGTAAAAAACATCAATAAAAACCAAAAAATGATGCTGGATGAGATATTGTATCTTGCCTTACAGTTATCAATGAAATTCTTTGCGTTTCCTTTCTAAGAACATCTGCTTTCGGAATCTACATCTTGTTTTTATGCCTAGGCCAAAATTGCCAGTATTTTTGCAGATTTTGTGGCCGGTACTAGGGCCAAAATCGATTTGACGGTTGAGATTCGAAGAAATTCGATTCGAAGAAATTCGGGCCTGGGGACGAGGTTGTGTATTAGTAGTATTTCCTTATTTTGTAGGACTATGAGGAGAGAGGCGTTGGTCAGCACAGAGCAAAAGAAATGTTAAGGTCAGTTTACTGTAGGTAGTAATCTTTCGTGTTTTAGCAAGTTTGTTAGCAAGCCACAGTCAGATGTAACCGCTCCTTTGGCAATACAGCGAGACCTCTACTAACGGACCCGAACAATGGACAAATAATTTTGTGCCAAAATTCATTTATAAAAAAAGCCTCTATTCAGTGGACATCTCTCCACAGCGGACTTTAACATTGGTCCCACAGGTGTCCGTTGTATGGACGTTCCACTGTAAGTCATTCGGGGCTTTCAGGTAATGCTTTGACTCGGTGCTTATTTTGCTCAACCATTTTTAGGTGCGGCACATATTGGAGGGTGGCGCTTACACGTATTTTTTTATAAGAAACTCTTTATAAGAAACCCAGACTTCGAATGGCCAAAAATTTATGAAATTCCAGTACTAGAATTTTTTTGCGTAGGAAATTTTTCACCTCAGAATGCGAAAAATTTTTTTTTCCATTGTTTCATCTGCAATAAAGTATTTCTGTGACAAGCAGGCAAACAGGAAACCCATATGCATTCAAATACGATCGATAAATAGATTTGGAACATCATTTAGATAGAATAACTATGTTGCCAATATAGATATTTAAGAAACTCGTAAGAAACTTTCAGTACTCAAAATCTGAAAATTTTAAGAAACTTTCAGTACTGGATCCATTTTTTAGTTTCTTATAAAAAACTACGTGTATTAGAGGGCGGTGCTTATTTCGTAAGTCCCAAAATCCATAATAAAGTGCAAAGAGAAAATAAATCAGAAAAACTCTTTTCTAAAAAATCAATAATGTTGTTCTTAATATAACTTTTTTGAATTAGATGTACAGTTGATATCCGCTATCTCGAACCCTCAAGGGAAACTGGAATTTTTTCGAGATAGCGAATGTTCGAAATAACAGATGCCCCATATAAATATAAAAATTTATAGTTTTAAGCGAGGAAAGGAACCCTGATTGAACTGCAAGGTCACTGATCCCAGTTTCATCAAACAAGTCAGTTATTTTGCAAACAGGAGTTTAGGGTCATATGCTTCATTCCTTCAATATCGTTGAACTTGAGATAATGATGATGCAGCAAAACTTCTTGTGCTAAAAACAGACAGACATTACTGCCATGGGCATACCTCTGGGTGGGCAAGGCAGTTATGAACGAATAATCTATTTTTTGCCAGGAATTTCTTGTAAAGTATCAGTCAAACTGTTCCTTCCGACAGCAGCATGGTTACACTCTGATGCTGGCAATCCATCGTGGTTTCTGAGCCTCATCTACTGTAAACATTGGCAGCATGTTACCTGACTGTTGTTATTCCCACTGGACGAACTTATTAGCATATTTTAAGCCTGTCTTTTTATCCAATTCTGCAGAAAATTAGGAAAAGTTCGAGATAAAGGATAGATTTTCCTCCATGGGAAATCGAATATGGTTCGAGACAGCGAATGTTCGAGATAACGGGATTCGAGATAGCGGATGATTTTTCTATACAATCCCTTTTATGAAAACGAGGGGAACTGGGAAATCGTTCGAGATAGCGAATTTTCGATATAGTGGGCAGTCAGGATAGTGGATGTCAACTGTACTTCCATTTCAAGGAAAGAAAATAAAGTAGAGTACCTGTGAACTCATACTGTTTTTTCAAAATCCGTTTTCTACCATTGCTTCTAATAAGCGCCGCACTGAGGTGCGGCCCTTATTAGATGGCAGCGCTTATTTCGGTCAATCAATCTCAGTTGCGGCGCTTATTAGGGGGCGGCGCTTAAAAGCGGGCGGCGCTGAGTAGAGGAAATACGGAACTGTTTCAATTGTCACGCAATCTGGCATTAAATTTTGCGAAAAACGGTTCCAGGAGTATCCCATTCGCCAGCGGTCTGGAACTATGTGGAATTTTTCCGACAGATGGCTGATAGCGGATCTTCTTGCCATGTGATTTCATCGGGGAGAGGATCCCCCGTGTCTTCTTTCAAAAAATGGTTGCACTGTCTCAGACCTCTGGCTAATGTTTTGTTTGGACATTTCCATGGCAGCAACCTATAGAAAAACGGGTTTGCACTAGGTACGTTCAAATTCTGTCCAAAACTTCAATCCAACCAATCGAAATCATTTCAAACCTCCAAAAGTTAAGTTATGCCAGCAAAAACATATACTAAAATCAAATTTTCATTTACTGTCATTCAGGTGGACGATGTGGTTTTTTAGGATAGGAGGGCAAGGGGTGGTGAAAACCTGGGAAGAGTCATTATATAAAAGATTGATTTGATTTTCCAGAGGAATGCAAGATGCAGTAAAAGCCGGTGCTTCAAGCATCTCGGGGTAAGAATAAGACTTAAACGTCTCTGATTTTTTCTCATACTTTTGTTTATTTGAATAAGAGCCGTCAGCGGATAAATAAACACAGATACCCGGGGGGTTGGGGTGGGGGGTACTTCAATATGTAAACATACTGGACTGCATGTAGACATACTGGGCTCATATGAGTGGGTTTTTCCAACGGAAATTCTCTACACATGGGTCTGATATTCTGCTTGATTCTGGTCGATGGGTTGGTATTTTGGGATTTTCTTAACAATAGGTCCCATTATGATTTACCGCAAAGTGGCTGACAACCTTTCTACTTTGCATTTTGATTTCGAAACAATGATTTAGCAGAACAACAGAGCTCGGGCACATACATTGCAAAGAATACACCTTTTGAAGAAAGAGCCTCGCTTTCAAAATTTGCAAAAATTTGTTCGTAGAAATATTTTGACCTCAGATTCAGATTGAGCACCTTCATTTTAGTGTTGATGCAAATTTTTAGGCTTCTGGTCCTTATGATGTTGATTTTATAACGACGAAAAGTTTGAAAATCTGTAAAGGATTTGACCGTGAAAAATCGCTCGGCGTGAAATTTTTCGCCGTCAGTCATTTTTCACGGTCATATCCCTTATAACTTTTCAAACTTTGAATCGCTACAGAATCAACATTGTAAGGACTAGAAGCGTAAATTTGCCCAACAACTAAAACAAAGGTGCTGGATTCGAATCTGACGTCGAAATGTTTCTGTGACACAATTTTCAAATTTTTTGAAAACGAGGCCCTTATTTGAATAGGTGTATCGTGGTCAGATTCGATTTTTCTAGAGTTTACGTGCATTCTAGCATTCATTAAAGTTTGTATTTTAGCATTATAGCATTGATTCTGTTGATTAAAGTTTGGCGAATCCCTCAAATGATCCCTCTGTAAGCTTTTCATTTTTTGGATTCAAGCATTTGGCAAAAGTTAGTAACATAAAGATTGAGGAGTGGTATCAGGTGACAACGCTATAAACCCCCGATAACAAGAACTGAGAATGAAAAGGCAGCTAGATTTTGATTATAATCTTATTGAATTTAAAACAGAGTGTGAGGCAGGGCATTTTTTAAGAAATTTTCACTACTGGGGAAAATTTGAAAAAGGGCCTAAAAGCGTAATAAGCGAAAGTAAAATACCTCATTTTAAAGATTTTCACAGTTGCCTCAAAACAAAAAAGGCAAAGGCACAGGGGCGCAAATCCACAGAACTTTTCGGGGGGGTGGCAGGAAGTGGCACCGCAGAAAGAAGGCTCCAGAGCGTCGAAGGTGCAGGTATCTAGAGGGGTCTGGGGGCATGCTCCCCGGAAAATTTTGAAAAATTGGGTAGCTAGAGTTGCTCTGTTGATCATTTCAGGACTCTTCTATTAAATTTGCGCAGCCCAGATTTTGAAGAAAACAGAAGATACAGAAGATACATTTTCACCAAAATTTAACTGAACCTCTTAGAAGTTATGGCCTGACGCCTACGATAGTCCAGAAACGTAAAAAATTTGTCCAGAAACGACTGACGCTACTTGTCTGTGGTTTAGAAATTGGGGTGTCCACTACTGACGGCTGTATTGACTACAAATACATTGTACCGTCATCGCGAAGTCGAAATTTTGTTCTTGTACGAAGCTCAAACAAACAATATCTTTACCAATACTGCCAATGCCTAAAATACATGCTGTAGATAATTAAAGAAATTTTCACTGAAAACTACCAGTTGATTGCCAAGTGGGTAGGTGGGAATTGACAAGGGCCCAGACTACTGGGGAAATTCTATTATTTTGGCGCTCACTACTGGGGATGGGATTGGGCCTACTGGGGAACGTTCCCCAGTAGTTACAGTGTTAAAAAATGCCCTGGTGTGAGGGACCCCTCTGTCAAAATGACACAAGGTGGGCGCTGTCATGCGTGCTGAACGTGAGATTAGCTTTCTAGCTTTATCGTATGCTTATCGTTTTATTTTCATTCTAAAGTATTTAAAATCGTTAAACTTCGTGTTCTCTCTATAATCGAACCTGCATCTTTAAGCAAGGGCCTAATGGCCAAGCCTACAAGAGGACCCGTTTCGTTGCAATGTCGTCAAAACGTGATAGTTTGATAGTAGATTAACTTTGAACGTAAGGTCCTGGCCAAACGATCAAACATTGTTGGTCAAACATTTGCAGTTTGCTTTACAAGGAATGTTTGACCATTTGGCCACATCACAAAACGCTGCTTGACAGGCAGACTTCGCCCCCGGGGGTTGGGGGTAATTCACTTATGATTGGACGGGGATGTGCCGCCCAGATTTCGGAAACCCACCCACTTATAATGTAAACCCTTGCAGAAACAGACCGAGAATATGAGAGTAATAAGACTTCCTAGACCTATTTATTGCTTGATATTGTACTACGAACATCTTTGACGCAATTTTGCCACTTTTCTGACCGAATTAAAGTTAAATTTTCGACTTTTCTTCAACTTGCCACCCACTTTTATGGGGTTTTGGTTAAAATCATACCCATGTTTAGAGAATTTCAGTGCCCAAAACCCACCCATATGGGCGGCACATACCCGTACCCAAATTATGCTAAGTACCTCCCCCGGGACTTCGCCAAGGAAAACTTAAAAACATTTTATGCTTGTACCAAGCAAATACTGTTGGACGAACAATGCTTTGTGATGTGGCCAAACGGTTAAGCAGCATTTTGCTTGATAAGCAAATCGCAAATGTTTGACCAACAAGGTTTGACTGTTTTTGGTCACTTCACTAAACATTGCTTGACAACAAAATTTATCTAAGTTTATTGCACGATGTTTTTGAAAACTTTAGGCCCTGGCCAAACGATCGAACATTGTTGGTCCAACATTTGAGATTTGCTTCTCAAGCAAAATGATTGACCGTTTGGCCACGTCCAAAAACATTCCTTGTCCAATATGTTTTGCATGCGTCAAGCAAAAAATGTTTTTGAACTTTTCAAAAACATCATGCAAGAAATTTTGCTTATTCTTGCTTGTCAAGTAACGTTTGATCGTTTAACCACCATTCCAGCACTGCTTGTCGAACATTTATTTTGCTTTTGACAAACTACAACAACTTGCAACATTTCGCCACCTAACAACATTTCTTAGCAACAAGGCGCTTGTGCTTGTCCATTAGCAATAACATTGTTTTTGGACAGCGATGTTTTTGGACGTGGCCAAGTGGCCAAACGGTCAAACATTTGTTGTAAAGCAAATATGAAATGTTGGACCAACAATGTTTGATCGTTTGGCCATGGCCTTAACAGCATTCTCTGCTTCTCACAAGCAAAAAATATTAGACAAGCAATGTTTTGCGAGTGGCCAAACGGGACAACATTTTGTTTGGCAACCAAATTTGAGATGTTTGACGAACCTTTTTTTATCGTTTGGCCAGGGCCTAACTTAGTGTTGATTTTCTTTGTTTTATCTTGTCTACAGAGCGGTAACAAAGCCCCTGGAGTCGATGAATAAATTAATTAAAAAGGACAGAAGAGCTGGAAGCGTAGATAATCTGGGAACAACTGGAAATATAGGTATGAACAACGTCACAGGCGAACGTATCGTGCCTTTTTTACACCTTTTTATGAATGGTGACCAAAACCCGAGGGGGGCACTCTTTCATAATTTGGTGGGGGTGTGTGGACAGCGGAATTTTTTGTAGACCCATCCTCAGGTAATTTTATTTTACGTAGACCCATCCATAGGTACTTGAGATTTTGGCGCCAATTCTAAAACTAAAATAAAAATAGCAACGCTGTAGCAATGTCCGAAGGACGCTGATGATGATGATAATAATGATGAAGATGATGTTAATAATGACGAAGAAGAAGACAACGATGACGAGAAGGATGATTATGTTGATGGCGATGAGGATGATGATGATGATAATGATGATAATGATGATGATGATGATGATGATTATGATGATGATGATGATGATGATGATGATGACGATGATGTTGATGATGATGATGATTTTGAAGATGATGATGACTTTGAATTTTATGTCCGAAGGACATATTAAGAGGGTGTTCGTTGTAATAGGCATATAGGTACATAGACATATAGGCATATAGACGCTTTTTCGTGCCAAAACGTAACAAAAGATAAACCACAAATAATAGGAATGAAACTTTGAAATGGCCGTTAAGTGTTGTCGTTAGTGGGCATAATTAACAAAATGCAATTGCCTGCCAAAAACATCAATTAGTATCAACTGTTAGTGTAGCGCAGTGGATTAATGCGCTTGTTTCTTGTGCTAAGGGTTGGGAGCTAAAAATTTGACACCAAGATTTTCTCGCAAAAAAGCCGGCTCGGTCGGGCTTCAAAAAAGGTTTGACTACAATATTGCAAAATGTTGCTCAAATCTAATTTGATTTTACTTTTTATTTTGAAATATTTTTATACAATTTTGATTATTCTCAGAGGTTTCTAGAAGTCCTCTTACATGTAAGATATTTTCGTGTGAAGAGAGGAGGAGATTGTGGCGCAGTAGAAATTGTTGCCAAGTTAGACAGAAGAAATTTTTTCAAAACAGTTTGCGGCTTCGAGAATCATCTGAAAATAAATGGTTCAAAGTTGGCAATCAATTCTTCAAAGTGCTACTAATTATCGAATATAGTCATCTGCACAGTATGCGAATTCCTATGATAGCTTTTGGAGATTCTAGAATTAAACTCATCATTTGAAGCGAAGATTACAGGTTTCGGTGCACTGAAGGGAGTTATTTGTTACACAGTTTAACCTATGAGTTCAAATTTATTAGTACATATACAGTACTGTACGTTACTAGAGGTTTTCTATTTTCGATTCAAAGTTTTGGGATTCTTCCAGGAAAGATTCATCTGATCACATTGTCAACAATCGCATCATCATCATGATGGATCATTACCATCATCACAATCACCAATCATTGTCTTCAACATGATCACCATTGTTGAAGAAGATGATGATCATGTTGAAGACGATAATGATAATGTTGAAGACGGTGATCATCATTTTCGTCTTCAACGTGATCATCATCATCGTTGTCGTCGTCGTCGAGCATCATATTCATCATCATGATCGTCTTTAGCATGATCATTATGGTCATTATCATCCTCTTCAAAGGCATAATCATCTTCAAAATCATCATCATCATCATCATCATCATCATCATCATCATCATCATCATCATCATCATCATCATCATCATCATCATTCTCATCATCGTTGTCTTCTTCTTCGTCATCTTCGTCATTATTAACATCATCTTCATCATTATTATCATCATCATCAGCGTCCTTCGGACATTGCTACAGCGTTGCTATTTTACACGTTTTTTTATAAAGAACCATTTTATAAAGAACCTACATGTAGAAGGCCCGATAATTTAAAGAACTTAAACTACTAAAGAGATCATTTCTTAAGGAACTTTTCAATGTTGAATGCTTTTATCACTGCAAACAATCAAGAATTAGAAGGCCGATTCCATTCATTTGCAGTCCAAAATCACATGTTTCCTCGAGTAGTTCCGAGCTTTGCTTACAAGCAAGTGTCTCTTTTTAATAGTCATAGCGCTGAATGTGCAGTTTAAATTAAGAAACTATTAAGTCATTAAGGAACTTTTTGAACTACAATTGACTCATAAGTGGTCCAAAAATAAGGAACTTTAAGAACTACATAGGCCTTGAGCTAGGTTCTTTATAAAACTGGCGTGTACTATATGTAGATATGAAAAATTTTAAATAGATTTTGAGTTGCACAAACCTTGATTAAATACACACATTTTTTTTATAAGGAAGTTCGGCTCAGGGTCAGTACTGAAAATTCCTTAACTGATGGTGAAAATTGAGTACTCAATATTCCTTAACAATTCCTTAACTTCTTACTTTGTGATTCTTAAAAACAACCAATGGTCAAGAAAATATAGGTCATAAAGGTTTCAGAAGACGAGTAGAAATGAATACTGATTGAAAACCATTGGCGATAAGTATTGCTTGCTCTGTTAATTCAAAACTTAATTTTTTAATCGAAATGCTATAAGTTAAAGAAAGAGTCAGATTCCTTAGTAGTGTCCGGTCCAGTACTAGAAATTCCTTAAGTTTTTGCCAGCCCGAGTACTACCTTCCTTATAAAGCACTTCCTTATAAAAAAATGCGTGTAGCTGAAGCATCGTAGGGTATACTTGAGAGCTTTTTTCGTCGGTGGAATTGATATTCTATGTTAGATATCATTTTTGTTAATGTTTTGTCCAATAGGGGATAGTAACTCATTACATACAGATGAAATCGAAAATTCATACTTGGCGAGCAGGTAATTTTAGGTTCATACACAGGAGGTCCAATAGCATAAATATCATGAATGATGTTGCGTCATTCCTGTTTTTTTTTTCTGCTTAAAATATCCTATTTTCAATACAGATACTTGCTGTGTCGTTGTTCGAAAAAACGCCACATTATTTTAGATTTACCGTAAATCCTCAAATAATCGCCCGAGGCGTTTATTTAATTTAATTTGTTTTGAAGGGGCGTTTATTAGAGGGAGTTGTTTAAAAGAGGGAGGCGTTTATTTAAAAATGAAATTATTTTATCTTCAACTAACGGATTTTTATCTTCATTCTTCAAAGAAAACGTACAAAATTGGAACTTTTGTCACCAAAAAAAGAATTTATACATTAAATTATTTGTTTTTACTCTGCATTGTCATATATAAAATATACACATAGCCGATTCAAAAAGTTTCCTTCCCAACAGCAGGAATGTTAAAACGAGGGGAGGCGTTTATAAAATATTTTTTCGTTAAAAAGAGGGGAGGCGTTTATAAAATATTTTTTCGTTAAAAAGAGGGGAGGCGTTTATAAAATATTTTTTTATTGTTGTTATTTTATTTTGAGTAGGCTGTTATTTCTGTTTTTTTCTTCAGCTAATTTAGGCCTACAAAGAATATCTTATCTACCTGGCGGTTTCTTAAAAAGTTTATGTATCTGTATCTGCATGCCGCATCCAGGCATGAGACCCAAGTCTTAACTTTTCTAGAGTACATTTGTTTTTGCTTTTCTTAGCTCACTCATTTAAAACAAGCACAAAAAATATCTTATCTACCTGGCGGTTTCTTAAAAAGTTTCTGTATCTGTATCTCTATCTATCTGTATCTGTGTAGCTTCCTAAAATCCCTGAGCTGTAGCTACTAGAAATAATGCAACGAAGAAATATAGTTTGATTCTTCTTAACTCGTGCTATCTTGTTTTTACAGCGATGAAGAAAACTCTAGTATCAGCTCCAGTAATCAGTTACTGTAAGTTGGTCCTTGCATTTTTGTAGTTTAGTTGTCAATGAATAGCTGAATGCTACCATTCTATTGCTAAAGAAATTCTCAACCCTAATGGCGAGGATTGTGACCTACCAACATACAGAATAGTTATGTTTCGATATTTCTGAATCCAGATCAAATCAAACAGCCTAAATTAGATATAGATAATTCTTCTTTGATGTTATTATATTGGTATTTGTAGAAAATATTTGATGATCCCCTGCAACGATTCGCATTCGGTTTATTTATGCATAGTTTTCGACTAACTTTTCATTCAATATCTGCTGGTTTTTCAAAATTTGCCTCATAGAGAACGCTTTGGGGTCTCTTCCACCCTTAGAGGTCAGAGGTGTTTGGGAATTGCTCTTAGTTAATGGGTCAGTGCGTTATGCTCGCAAGGATTTAGATCTATGCCAAGTCTATATTAATAAATCTGTTGTTTCCTCCTTCGCAGTAGCATGTCAGGCAGCACCAATGTCCATTCTGTTCACCCGTCGATTGGCAGTGAGTTGGATAAATATCAAAATCAAAATAATGAAATAATTGCACTCAGAAAAGAAAACGAAGAGCTGAGAGAAAACCTCTACAAACTCAAGGTAAGAAATATTAAGAATTTTTCGTTAGATTCACGTTATGGTTCCTTTCGCCAGACGATCTTCGCATAAGCGGGTCTCTTCTTTACCGTTGAAAGCTCTATTAAACCCCTGGGGAGGTTCCTTAAGTAAAGTTGTATAGTTGCCGGTTTTGAGTCTACTAGTAGCCTAGGGCTACTCAGTCGACTTTACACTGTACCCCTGGTCTGGATGCATTAGCATATAGCAGGATGCAGCCACACACGGCGCTCATAACTACCGTCCAGGTACCCATTTATACACCTGGGTTGAGAGAGGCACATTTGTGTTAACAACTTGCCCAAGGTTATTATCTCTTCAACAGAAGTGGAAAGACCGTGGCTCGAACCCACAACATTTTCGTTGTGAGTCCAGCACGCTAACCACTGCGCCACAGAGACCACTTCTTCGTTTTGGAAGTTTTTGAGGGGGGCTTTAGAGGGGAGGCTTAATACTGGAAAATATTCTGCTTTTAATAAGTCAAAAGGATGTTTCAGACATTAAAAGGTGCGTTATATAAGAAAGTTTTCACCTTTGTTCACATTTAATTCTTGACACAAATTTGGGTTCTTGGATATATTACCGCTTAATTTGCATTTCATTTCGACGTTTGCTACTGAACTATCTAGTGGAGGAGGACTTAATACTGAATAACAAAACAAGGAGGGGGGGCTTAATACTGAGGGGAACTTATTTCATATTTTCATTTGAAAAGGGGGCTTTGTAGAGAGGGCTTAAAAGAGAGAGGGGTTTAATAGAACTTAAATATCTTAAAGTTTGATTCTAATCACCTGAATCATTTTAATCATTTTAATCACCCTTAATCACCGTTATCATTCTATTGGGTGCCCGGAACGCTTAATCAGAGAGTACGTATATCTGGCTGTGTGCTTTTTCGAGAGAATGCCGTTGTGGACTATCCAGCATACAGAGTGATATGGATATGTATACATGGACAATCTGTGTATACTCTAGAGATTATTGATTTTTGGACCATCCGAGACTTAAGAGTTTGTCGTGAATTAGTACACTTAAGCGAGACAAGATCCTGAACTTCCCTGGCCGGCTCTGGTTGTTGGTTAATTGAGCTTTTGTAAAGCACAGAGTAGAATTTTAATGTTAATGTGTTACATGAAGTAATTCATGTATTTTCTAGTGCGCATGCGGGATAGTTAGTTGGATCAAGTAGCTTAGGCCTACGCGTGTTTTGATATTTCTAGCTATGTTATGTTGATAAGCCGAACAGAGTTTTATCTAGTGCAGAACATTATAAGAATTTTCTTATGTCAACTTACGATACGATAGAACTAACGCCGAATAGTTATAACAGCACTTCTAACTGGTTTTTTTTACATAGATGCACAGCTCTGTGGTTAGATAGGTGGTTAGATATTCGATTTAGATTAGTTTCTGTAGTAGCTAGAATTATGATATCGAATTAAACAAAGATGATAAACAAAAACAAACAAACAAAGCTCACATACACAAATAATTTTCTAAAGAAATAAAGAAAAAGAAACGATTTCAAAGTAACCATCTTGGGATGTTTTCCTGGCTCATTGAAAATTACAGTTACTAGCCAGATCTGTTACTATTTAACGTAATCTTCGTAATTTCATTTCAGAGAACTTTATTGTGCCGTATTTATTTCTTCAGTGATACCATGTCATACCCTTTGGTGAACCAGAAACAAACCCAGCCTTAGAAGGATGAAGTGCATTTAAATTTGAACTATGACATCTTGTATACCACCATGCCCCTTTATGTGCTGCAGCGCAGTTTCCAATAATTTTATCGTTATCTCTATCTTTGGTTGAAAAAAACGTATCATTATGACTCGATAAAGAATCTCCCGCATTTCCTGAAAATCCAGCTACTTCCAGTTTATATTTTCTTTGCTCTGATCCAACTTTGAATTTATTATACTTAGCATATCCAACTGAATCTTGTAAATCTTTCATATCAATCCTCAATGATGTTTCTGTAGCAGTCAATCGATGTATATTATCTAAACCAAGCCAAAAATTACCATTCAAATCACCAAATCTACGTTTATATTCATCCCAACCACGATAGAAATCAACTGATGCATCAATTCGTCGTTGAAACACTGTCCATCCACCACCATCTGTTTTCATATCACAATATACTTTCAGTGATTTACCATCGCTCATCCAAATTGTATATATGCCATTTTCTGTTTTGCCAGCTAATAGCAAATCCTTGCAGTCTTCTGGTTTATCTTCAGACAAAAATAAACATTTCAATTTGAAGAATGCATATCTAAGCTGCAGCTTTAAATATTTTTTAGCCCTTTACTCAAGGCTTTTTTGTCTAATACTCCTGAGTGTATAATGAAAGAAACAGGCCGAGACGATTAGCTACGATTGTTATTATGTATGTGTATCGAAATAGGCCAATCAGAAAAGTATCGCTGATTTGGTATTTTGGTATCAACACAGTCAGCGCACAAACTTTGGGGAGACCTGTCCTAGAGAGACATAGCTGAAGAGTCAAGGCGAAAAAGCATATCTACTCTGTCTTTCTGTATACAATGAACATGAGCAACTTTTTGCCATTTTACCAGACGGTAAAACATTTTGCTTCCCAGGAGACTTGAAAATGTGTTTTTACCAATTGACTAAAAGGGACTCAGGGCATTTTGCCAGGTCTCTTGTTTGCTAGGAAGACCCATGTAGGCCCGGGGGTACTTCATTGTTAAAATGACTAGACGCGCCGCCCAGTTTTTCCAAACCCACCCATGTCTACCGATAAATTCTGTTTCTCGTGGTACCCATTTATAGATAAAACAACAAAATTTTTTACCCATTTGTACCAATATCTCAAATGTTTGAACCCAATTTAACGCCTGAGGCAACTCTAAATGCCTCGAAAAGTCATTTGCGCTGAAAACTAAAACGCACTTTTTATCAGGCTTTTCAAAGCAATGCATGTCTAAAATGTTTTATATATTTTACTACCCAAGTGTAGAGATTCTTTACGAAAAATCAACCGATATGTAGGGAAATTGGCGCTGAAAAAGTTACCCATTTGGGCGGCACGTCTAGTATGACGAACAATGGAAGTACCCCCCTGGGCATGTAGGAAAGTTCGTTTATCTGTACAAACCTTGCACCAAAATTGTCAATGCAACCTCAGTACTACTAACAGAGTTTTTCGCAATACAACTGTATAATCCACTATCTTGTTTTTGTATTTTCTGAAAAACCAGTGTCCCGTCTGATTTCACATTGGCGTCCAAAGGCATTTTTCCTGCAAGCCTTTTCCACGAAATTGCTGGTACAGGGGACCCAGTTGCTGTGCATTGAATCTCATAATTAAGACAACTTGTAGCTAATAATTGAGTTGGATTGATAGACACGGTTGGCTTTGCTAAAATGATAAGAATATTTAATGTTATTATGTCTGAAGTATTCTTTTTCTTTAATAAAAGAAGTGTGGTAAATATATGTGTATAGGCACATGGTATAGGTAACGTAAACAGATGTAATTTTTTATCAAATTCTCTTCAAACTCACTCCAGACAATCAGTTTCGTAGAAGCTTCGTCTTTTCCAATAACATTATCAGCAAGACATGTAACTGTACCATTATCACTTGGTGAAACATTCTGAATTTCCAAACCAATATTATCAATAATCTTCACATTTCTTCTACTGCCTGTTAACTTCTTATTATTATGCAACCATGTTATATCTGGCTTTGGATACCCTGTGGCCTCACATGTAAATTTTGCTGTAGATCCTTCATTCACTGTAACATCCGATGGTTTTGATGTTATTCTTGCTTTCTCAATTGATAACCCTGGAGGACCTCTTGGTCCTGTTTCTCCTTTTTCACCCTTTAAACCAGCAGGGCCTCTTGAACCAGGAAGACCAATGTCTCCTCGGTCTCCTTTCTGTCCACGTGGTCCGGCTTTTCCACGTCTTCCTCTTTTTCCAACACAAACAATAGTCTTGTTGCAAAGTGGTGCTTTGTTTGAATAGAATTGTTTTGCGATGCCAAGCGCCCTTTCGATGCTGCCAATAAGGTCGGCTTGTTGAGATATATGTGGACTTCTTTTCATTCTTGTTTTCACCATATGAAAGTTTTTATCTAAATATCATAGAACAGTAATCAGAACCATCAGACAAGCGAACCAATGCGCACTTGGGTGATGGTTTTTTTTGTAATGTTATGGGGGTTTTGCTTGATAGATGCTGGATGATCACTACTGTGGTGTGTTTTATTACTTGATATGGTGGATACGCAATCATGGCAAGCACCGAAACATCAAGCAAAAGATTCACCACAATAGTTCTTACCTACAAGCATACATAGGCCTCGAATCTTTAAAAAGGATTGCACGGTGGGACGGTTGCTGCATCTTCCATTTGATCTACAATCGGTTGAAAGGAACCTCGCGTACTTTGATATCATTGTTCATTTCCTTCTCCTGATACATGGATTGTGTAATCATAGCATTTTTTGTATATTTATAACCCATGATAATAATAGCAAGGATTAAGGAAGAATAATTATGCAGTTTGTTAATCGCATAAAAAGTTTAAACGAAAACGTTTTTACCGTTTTTGGGCAGAGTTGAATCCAAGTTTGATTTTAGGCCTAATCCGATGATCAAGCTTTTCATCGTCATCAACTCATTTTCAAATGTTGTTTTCTGTTCATGCAATTGATTGCCGAATCTTGCAGTAAGAAAAATGCATGAAATAGCAATTATCAAAGAAATTGAAGAAATCAGCCATGTTACTCTGCAATTTTTACACTGAAATTCTTTGAGATCTTTCTCAACTTTGTTGTCCTTCATTTTCAAAGTTTTTCAGAGAAATGCAGAAACGTAAAAACATGTTCGGGCAAATCTTGAAATTTTCTTCCGAATTCCTGTGTTTTTGTGATAAGGATTAGAATCAATTTCAAATGAAATTATGAAATCAAGATGCCTTGGAACGCGAAGAGATCCTTGGAGTGCCATATTCACGCTGTCATATTGAATATATTTAATCTGCTAGGATATTACGTATGTTTCTGGGCATTCATTTGGCTGTCTTAAAAGTGAGAATAATAAGCAAAAGTGTCTAATGCTCTACTATCACGTGACTCGTGCCCAGTAATTGCCAGCATGTGTATTATTGTCAAGCAAATATATGTAGCTACTTCGTTTATAAGCATCAACGAAAATTCGATTCTTGGCAAGGCAATATAAACTTTGGCAAGGAATAAGATCTCTCCCCCAACAGATTTAAAGAGAATCAGTGCCAATGATTTTCCAACATTATCTTTGGAGGAAAGAATCACGACTTATGTTCTAGCCTAGCTAAAACAGACACAAATGTACATTTTGTAAAGCCGTAATAAAGAAACGGTTTCAAAGTTTCAGTCCTGTAATGTTTTATGTGTATCAAAGATTAGCTCGTTAAAAATTGCATTCGTTAATACTTAAAGAGTTCTTCGTAATTTCATTTCGGAGAATTTTATTGTGTCGCGTTTTTGCTCCCAGTGCCACCATGACATTCCCATATGTGAGACATTAACAAACCCAGCCTTAGTAGGATGAAGTCCATTAAGATTTGAATTATAACATACTCGGTACCACCATGCCCCTCTTCGGATTATAGCACAAATTTTATTATATCGATCATGATCTTTATCCTTCGTTGAAAAGAACATATTATTATGATAAGATAAAGCATCTCCCACATTTCCTGAAAATCCAGCTACTTCCAGTTTATATTTACTTTTCTCTGACCCAACTTTGAATTTATTATACTTAGCAAATCCAACTGAATTTTGTAAATCTTTCATATCAATCCTCAATGATGTTTCTGCAGCAGTCAATCGATGTATATTATCTAAACCAAGCCAAAAATTACCATTCAAATCACCAAATCCACGTTTATATTCATCCCAACCACGATAGAAATCAACTGACGCATCAATTCGTCGTTGAAACACTGTCCATCCACCACCATCTGTTTTCATATCACAATATACTTTCAATGATTTACCATCGCTCATCCAAATTGTGTATATGCCATTTTCTGTTTTGCCAGCTAATAGCAAATCCTTGCAGTCTTCTGGTTTATCTTTAGACAAAAATAAAAATTTTAATTTGAAGGATGCATATCTTAGCTGCAGCTTTGAATATCAAATTTTTTTGCTTAATACGCCGGACTTATTAGTCTTCTGGCGATACACCATTTCCAATAGAAAAGAATAGGGTAAACATGCCTGGAACGTATAAAACTCAAGGCTTTTTCATCTAATACTCCTAAGTGTAAAATGAAAGAAGCAGGCCGAGACGATTACCTACGATTGTTATTATGTATGTGTATCGAAATAGGCCAATCAGAAAAGTGCTGCTGATTTGGTATTTTGGTATCAACACAGTCTTTGGGGAGACCTTTCCTAGCGTGACATAGCTGAAGAGTGCAGGTGAGAAGGCATACTCTGTCTGTCTTTATACAATGAAGATGATATCAAGCAATGTTTGCCATTTTGCCAGACGGTAAAGCATTTTGCTTCCCAGCAAACTTGAAAATGTGTTTTTACCAATGGACTAAAAGGGACTCAGGGCATTTTGCCAGGTCTTTTGTTTGCTACGAAGACCCGTGTAGGCCCGGGGGTTACTTCATTGTTCAGATGACTAGACGCACCGCCCAGTTTTTCCAAACCCACCCATGTCTACCGATAAATTCTGTTTCTCGTGGTACCCATGTATAGAAAAAACAACGAAATTTTTTACCCATTTGTACCAATATCTCAAATGTTTGAACCCAATTTAACGCCTGAGGCAACTCTAAATGCGTCGAAAAGTCATTTGCGCTGAAAACTAAAACGACTTTTTATCAGGCTTTTCAAAGCAATGCATGTCTAAAATGTTTTATACATTTTACTACCCATGTGTAGAGATTCTTTACGAAAAATCAACCCATGTGTAGGGAAATTGGCGCTGAAAAAGTTATCCATTTGGGCGGCACGTCTAGTATGACGAACAATGGAAGTACCCCCCCCCCGGGCATGTAGGAAAGTTCGTTTATCTGTACAAACCTTGCACCAAAATTGTCAATGCAACCTCAGCACTACCAACAGAGTTTTTCGCAATACAACTATATAACCCACTATCTCGTTTTTGTATTCTTTGAAAAACCAGTGTACCATCTGATTTCACATTGGCGTCCAAAGGCATTTTTGCTGCATGTCTTTTCCATGAAATTGCTGGCACAGGGGACCCAGTTGCTGTGCATTTAATCTCGTAAGTGCGACCACTTGTAGCTAATGATTGAGTTGGATTGACAGACACGGTTGGCCTTGCTAAAATAATAGAAATATTTCGAGTCAGTATTTAAAGAATTCCTTTTTCATAAATAAATAAAATGTGGCGAATACAACTTATTATTAATTAGATTCAAACTCACTCGAGACAACTAGTTGCGCTGACACTTCGTCTTTTCCAATAACATTATCAGCAATACATGTAACTGTACCATTATCACTTGGTGAAACATTCTGAATTTCTAAACCAATATCATTAATAATCTTCGCATTTCTTCTACTGTCTGTTAACTTCTTATTATTATGCAACCATGTTATATCTGGCTTTGGATACCCTGTGGCCTCACATGTAAATGTTGCTGTAGATCCTTCATTCACTGTAACATCCGATGGTTTTGATGTTATCCTTGCTTTCTCAATTGATAACCCTGGAGGACCTCTTGGTCCTGTTTCTCCTTTTCACCCTTTAAACCAGCAGGGCCTCTTGGACCGGGTGGACCAATTTCTCCTTGATCTCCTTTCAGTCCACGTGGTCCGGCTTTTCCACGTCTTCCTCTTCTTCCAACACAGACAACGGTCTTGTTGCAAAATGGAGGTTTGGTCTCTTTGTTTGTGTAGAGTTGTTTTGCCATGGCAATCGCTCTAAGGATGCTTGCAACCAATTCAGATTGCTGCTGAGATGTTTGTAAACTTCTTTTAATTCTTGCTTTTGCCATGGGATTGTTTAGATCTGAATAGGTAGAACAGTTTTTATAACTCATAAAAAATACTTTCGAACTTCTATAAAAAACGGACACTTGGGGATCAATGTGATTGTCCGATGTAGAGGGATATCATTATCCACTGTATGGAGGTTTTTCGCCACAAAGCAATGGCCTAAGTATATGTATAGATAAAACATTATCCGTCGTTTGGAAGTGTACTTAGAACAGAGGTGTTAGTTAACGTTAGTAGGTTCCACTATACATTCAAATTCGAAGGTCTTTATAGCATGGCAATTCTTAATAACCAAAAACATACTTTTCTAAGCTGCATGATTAAAACATCGCCAGGGAACCAACACCTGGGGGACGCACATTGCAGTATGGGCAGGTTATAAATGCTTGATGTGATGAATAAGGACCTGGGCAAACGATCAAACATTGTTGGTCTAATGTTTGAGATTTTCTTGTTAAGCAAACATTGTTCATGCACTATGTTTTGCTTGTGTTAGGCAGAAAATGTTATTGAACTTTTTAAAAACATTGCTAAGCAAAGTCCTGTTTTTCAAGCAATGTTGGCGACGTGGCCAAACGATCAAACATTGTCGTATAGCAAATCTCCAATATTTGACCAGCAATGAATGTTTGATCATTTGGCCAGGGCCTAAGGCTTGCAAATTCGCGTTGTTGTGTTTCATGTTAAGGCTTGCAAATTCGCGTTATTGTGTTTCGCGTTAAGGCTTGCAAATTCGCGTTATTGTGTTTCGCGTTAAGGCTTGCAAATTCGCGTTATTGTGTTTCGTGTTAAGGCCTGCGTTATTGTGTTTCGTGTTAAGGCTTGCAAATTCGCGTTGTTGTGTTTCGTGTTAAGGCTTGCAAATTCGCGTTATTGCGTTTCGTGTTAAGGCTTGCAAATTCGCGTTATTGCGTTTCGATGCAGTGACCACCATTAGCGTGAAAAACAAGAACAAAAGTATCCTAAACAACATTACATTTAAATATAATAATAGCAATCAACGCATCAGGCATTATAACCCGTCCCTGCAATGCGCATCCACCAGTCAGTGCGTATAGCCGTGTTTGGGGCATCTTCGCAAATGGCAACAACAACAACAACAACAACAACCATACAGCTGTTTGCTCAGAGTGGGCAAAGTTTGTCCGTTTAGTAGTTTGAGCGTCCGGCATAGACTCAATAGCGATAACTACGACTCGTGTAATAAGTCTACATCAGAATATCAGAGTATCACTAGAATAAAAGATTTTACCGTTATTTTGCAGAGTTAGATTTAAGTTCGACTTTAGGCCCAGTCCAATGAACAAGCTTTTCATCGTCATCAACTCGTCTTCAAATTTTGTAGTCTGTTCATGCAATTGATTGCCGAATCTTGCAGTAAGAAAAATGCATGAAATAGCAACAATCAAAGAAATTGAAGAAATCAGCCATGTTATTTTGCAATTTTTGCATTGAAATTCTTTGAGATTTTTCTCCAATTTATCGTCCTTCATTTTTAAGTTTTCAGGGAAATGCAAAACTTGAAAAACATGTTCGGACAAATCTTAAAATTTTCTTCCGAATTCCTGTGTTTTTGTGATGTGGGTTTAACAGGAATCAATTTCTAATGGCTATCTGTAATACCCGGAATACCGAAATACAGGAATCTGTAAAAATCGGAATCTTAAAAAGTAGGTTTATTTAGTTTGTTTGGTAGGTTTATCATGAAAAATCTGTAAAAGCCGGAATCTCGCCAATTTTGAAGTAATTGTTGTAAAATATATATCATTCTGTAGCTAACATTGCTGAAATCGTATTATCGATGAAAAGTATCCAAATTTGGAAAGTTTGGATGAAAATCGTGTTTTTATAAATCTGTAAAAGGCGGAATACGGAGCATCGAAATTCAAGTCCAGCAAACATATTCTCTAACCCGTTCATGATTAATTTAGTTCAGAAAATCCACATCTTCCGGATTCCGTGGTTCTACAGTATAGCGTAACGCGGTTTTGGAACAAGAGATTCAAGAAACTTTTTCTCCAAGGTGCCCAATAAACGGGGGTCCTAATAAATGATGGGCTGGACAATTTTTCGAAAATTTAATAAACGAGGGGTCCTAGTAAGGTCGGAGGTGGGGGAATTTATAAAGGTAGTTTTTATTCTTTCACAGTTGAAATTTTTTCCTCGAAAATTAGTAAACGGGGGGACATTTATTTGGCATCTAAAAGTACAAAATGGCTACATAGCTACACCATTTCACCTTCACATCTTGCATTTTTTCTTGTACCAACTACTTTACGTATTGAACACGATAGTACTAAACGATTTTTTTTTAAACAAAGGTATTAGGCCAAGAGGGCCTCTAACCTATTAACAGAACAAGTTAAAGTTAATTAGAAAATACAAAAAATTAATCTACTACAAGGAACTACTGATAATAACTAGTAAAGAAGAAAGAAAGAAGCTACTGTACGTATGTCCAACACAGTTCGCAATTTAAAAGAAAGTGATCGATAAGAGTAACTAACGTATACAATACAATACAATAATTAAAACGAATACAATAATAGATGATAGGATAGTGGATAAAACTATTTAAAATTTAAATTCCGATTTCTTTTTTAGACTTTTCGTAACAAAAGATGAAACCAAAAGAAGACACTTAGTATCTTCTTGGTTAAGCAGCCATATAAATTTATTTCGAGTGCTTAAATGACCTACGGATGGGTATGAGCGTTCAATTTTGATCAAAAGATCTCTTCTTTCATTCTCAAAAAGTGGGCATAACATAAGAAAATGAATTTCGTCACCCAGAATTTTATTTCCCATAGTGGTGCAGTATTTACAGTATCTTTCTGATCTTAGAATTTTATTTTTACCAAATCTTCCAGCCTCAATTTCTAAGTTATGTGCACTTAGTCTTAATTTTGACAAACATTGCCTTTTATTAAAGTCAGAAATTGCATCTAGATATCTTTCAAATTTGAAAACAGTTTTAACTTCAGCGTATGTACACAGTTTTCTATTTTGTACCCGATGTTCGTGAAGATTGGACATGATTTGACTCAAAGTAATTGTAGACTTTTGATTTGATAATACAAGGAACATCAGAGGAAAGAATACCATATTTATCCCTTAAACTATTAGCTTTGGAGAGCCAATTTACTTTACCAGAAGCAGCGTCATTTAAAAGAAATCGAAAGCACTTTAAAACATACCTATTTGACTCTACATTACTTAGTGATTCAAGGCGACGAAGAAATTTGAGAATGTTAACATGTCTATGCAACTGAAGCTTAATTCTTCCAAGTTCAGCATAAATTGCATCGGAATTAGTCGTCGATTTGACACCTAGTATATATTTGCAAGCAGATAAGTGAAGACGCTCTAAGGTTATGTAGTCATCGAATCCCCAAATTTCGGATGCATAATTGAGAATGGGTACAATTGTTTGATCAAAAAGGTACAGGAACAAGCTTGGTTGTAATCCGTCAAATTCCTTACATTTATTAATTAATGCAAAATATGCTTTGCTAGCTTTCTCTTTAATAAGATCAACATGTTCATTGAAAGAGCCGTTTGATTGTATTGTTACACCGAGGTATTTATAAGATTCACACTCTAATACATCTTTGCTGCCCAAATGCCATATCCTTTTATTTTTAGAAGCACGCTTGTTTTTCTTAATTACCATTACTTTCGTTTTTTTACATTTACTTCCATTTGGATATTATTTGTAAAATTGTGTAATACATGGAGTTGATTTTGTAAATCTTCGGGAGTTTCTGCTAGAAGAACCAAATCATCAGCATACAATAGTGTGTTGAAAATATCATCACCTAGTCTTACACCATTTGATTCAGCACTAATTGTGTGATTTAAATCATTCAGAAATAGTTCGAAGAGCATTGGACTTAAGATACAACCTTGACGAACTCCACGAGCACAACTGAAATAGTTAGTTAAGCCATCACTAGCACGAGCACAGGATTTTACTTTAGAGTACAGAGATGAGATTATCTTATAAAAATTCCCCTTTATACCATTGGCAAGCAACTTTCTGAGTAACAAGGAGTGTGGAACAGAGTCAAATGCTTTCCTAAAATCAACAAAACAGACATAAAGACTTTTATTATTGTTAAAGGAGTTTCGAATCAGTGTATTAAGAGTTAATAGATGATCTGAAGTTTGATGCCCTTTTCGGTATGCAATTTGATTTTCATCAAGAATGACATAGGTATCTAAAAAAGTGTTGAGTCTTTGCAAAAGAATTCCCAAAAAAAGTTTGCCAAAAATGCTTAAAAGAGTTATCCCTCTATAATTATCAAGATCTGACTTTTCACCACCTTTGAAAAGAAGAACAACAATACCCACAGCCCATTCCTCAGGAAATTCGCCCAAGTTTAAAATTTTGTTAAAAAGTTTGGTGAAGACAGATAAGAATGAATCATCTAAACTTTTCAGAAGTTCTGTAGTAATAAGATCAATTCCCGAGGCTTTGCCACTTTTAAGCTTTGCGATCATAGACTTGACCTCATCAAAAGTTATCTCAGAATTGAGAATGATGTTGACTTGATCAGCCTCGTCTTCAGGAAGAGGGTCGATCTCTACACTGCTTTCAGTTTGAGCATTACTTGAATTGTTTGAATCCAGAAGATTACTAAAATAATCATACAGGGTGTTTTTATCAAACTTATCGTCATTTGATTTCCTTCGACTGCTTAACAACTTCCAAAAATCTTTTGGGGAAGACGATTTCAACATTCTGAGTTCTGATTTTCTACTTTCATTGTAGTTTTTCCGTTTCAATTTCAGCATTTTATTATAAATACTTCTTTCCGAAAAATATGCTTGACGCAAGGGTACCTTAGTTTCATTTAAATCATTTTTCAGTGCATTTTGATACTTTTTGCGAGCCTTATTTAGTGATTTCTTTGCACTTGCACATTCGTTATCATACCAGGGACATGATTTACTCTTTCTATTGACACGTTTATGAGGATCTTTGAAAATTTTTTTGGATTTCATAGACGAATTAGAAATTTCTACCAATTTACAACGTAGTTTTGCAACTGTTACTTCAACTGGGACTGCCGAGTTATCAAGTTCTTCACTAACAAGGTTTAAAAATTCTTGGACTTTTTCATTCTGAATAGCTAGAATGATATTTTCATAGCTGTCTTCATCAGGAACGAAACGCTTAGTATAATCATTTTTTAGTTTTTCAGTAGGGCTCAAGTGTTGTGCTTCATTTAATATTTCATTAGAACCAAAAGATGCTGATTTGTTTTCAGGTGTGCTACCTAGTTTCTCAGTTTTAATTGAAATCTGAACAGGGACATGGTCAGAGAACTCATTCAGATCTCCAACTACTAAATCACTTATATTTACCAGAAATTCCTGCTTACAAAGAGCATAATCAACTACACTATTTCCCTTAACAGTGAAACAAGTAAATTGATTTGATTTTTCTTTATTAATTCTGCCATTCAAAATACGAAATCCAGAAGATTTACAAAATGCCAGCAATTCCCTTCCATTTGAATTCAAATTACCAAGGTCTTGCGTATTACGTAAATCAAGAGCCTTATCAGGAACATAATCCTCGTCTAATGGAAGAAAGTCATCATTTTCGTCATCGTAGATAAAATCATTATGATTGCTTGTTCTAGCATTCAAGTCACCCAAAATTAAACAATTTCCTAATTGATCATACTCAGCACAATCCTCAAGCATGACATCAAAATTGAAACAAAGACCGCTTTTGAACCAATAAGAATCAGCAGGAGGAATATATGCCATACATATTAATAAATCTTCGGCAAAACCAAAGCTTTCCTTATCTAATTTGCACCATACTCTGTGAGAATTCGATGACAAGATGCTGAAATATTTCTCAATATTTTTACGAACAAGAACGGAAATTCCCCCAGATGCTCTACCTCGTACACTTTGTCTAGCACCTAATTGGTTGAATTCACGAAATTCACAAGCCCAGTTAATATTCTCTAAATCATGCTTCTCACGCCATGTTTCACTAAAACAAATTATATCATTTTTTTCTAGAATATCATTAAAATTACTATCATTTGAAAGTTTCGCAATTTTATGTTGTTTTAACCCATTAATATTCCAAAAACAGATGTTTAACCTATCATGATCCTTTATATTTCTTAAAATTTGATTTTCAGCTAAATTGATTTCCAGATCTATAGGTTCGAGACCGCCTTGGCTAAGATCCTATTCATTTATTAAACCACGTATTAGATCATTGTAATCATTAAAAGAATTGACATGGAATACACTATCATTCCCTTGAAACTTACACCTTATTTTCCCATCGATGGTCCAGACTGATTCTATTCCCAGCTCCTCTTTTTTGTCTAGAATATTGTTAAAATATTCTAGAATGCCATGGGCGAGGTCTTCTCTGAAGGTGACATTCTTGGCCTTTCGCTTTTCTTTCATTACCTTTGCCTTTGTTTTGTGCGAAAGGCACTTTACCAGGATTGCTCGAGGCTTTCCATCACTCCTTCGCTTTCCTGTTCTGTGAACGATATCTATTTCTTGAGCATCAACCTCAACACCAATCTCTTCCTTTATTATGTTGATGCTCTTCTCTTCTACTGCTTCATCTGCTTCTTCTGCAACCCCAAAGAATCTAAAAGAGGCTTTACGGCTGTACTGCTCTTGCCTGTTTTGCTCAAATCTTAATTCCTCAATCTCATCGGAGTGCTTCTCTAATTCTTCCCTCGCTACATTGATTTCGGCTGAGTTTTCTTCTCCGGCTTTTGAGACAGTATCGATTCTGTCCTTCAAATTCACCATATCATTCTCCATTCTATCAAGCCTATCTTTTATGAAATCTTGGTTCTCCAAGATCTTACTTTGACCATGCTGCAAACCTTTTATCATAGCCACTAGTTCTCTGATGCCAGGAACTCCAATTTTATTTAGATCGATGTTAACAGGCATTTCCAATTTGTTTGAAACTCTTCTAGGTGTTACATAGATAGTACTTTCCACACTTTCCATATTAAAACTTCGATTAAATATATGATAAAACAAAAACTACGATTCAATTAACTATAACAGGAGCTTCGAAAAACACGTCCGCTCTCGAAAAAAAAGCTTAGTTATCTCCCAAAATAATTAATTAAAATAATTGCAATTAAAATAATGCAATTGCTTGCCAAAAACATCAATTAGTATCAACTGTTATTGTAGCACAGTGGAATAATGCGCTTGTTTCTTGCGCTAAGGGTTACGAGCTCGATCCAAGATGCAGGAAACTAAAAATTTGACACTGACTACAATATTGCAAAATGTTGCTCAAATCTAATTTGATTTTATTTTTTATTTTGAAATATTTTCATACAATTTTGGATTGGGTTGTTATTCTCAGAGGTTTCTAGAAGTCCTCTTACATGTAAGGTATTTTCGTGTGAAGAGAGGAGGAGATTGTGGCGCAGTAGAAATTGTTGCCAAGTTAGACAGAAGAAATTTTTTCAAAACAGTTTGCGGCTTCGAGAATCATCTGAAAATAAATGGTTCAAAGTGGCAATCAATTCTTCAAAGTGCTACTAATTATCGAATATAGTCATCTGCATAGTATGCGAATTCTTATGATAGCTTTTGGAGATTCTAGAATAATAATTCATCATTTGAAGCCAAGATTACCGGTTTCGGTGCACTGAAGGGAGTTATTTGTTACACAGTTTAACCTATGAGTTCAAATTTATTAGTACATATACGTTACTAGAGGTTTTCTATTTTCGATACAAAGTTTTGGGATTCTTCTAGGAAAGATTCAACGGTGATCATCATTTTCGTGTTCAACGTGATCATCATCATCAAGATCGTCTTTAGCATGATCATCATGGTCATTGTCATCCTCTTCAAAGTCATCATCATCTTCAAAATCATCATCATCATCATCATCATCATCATCATCATCATCATCATCATTATCGTCATCATGACCAACTTAATCATCATTCTCGTCATCGTTGTCTTCCTCTTCGTCATCTTCGTCATTATTAACATCATCTTGTTCATTATTATCATCATCATCAGCGTCCTTCGGACATTGCTACAGCGTTGCTATTTTTTAAAGAAATAAGGAAAATGAAACGGTTTCAAAGTTTCAGTCTTGTTAGACGTTTTCCTAGCTTAAAAATTATAGTCAGCCAGATCTGTTACTATTTAACGTAATCTTCGCAGTTTCATTTCGGAGAGTTTTATTGTGTCGTATTTATTCTTCCAGTGCCACCATGACATACCCTTAACTGAACCAGGACGAAATCCTGCCTGACGAGGATGAAGTCCATTTAGACTTGAATAATGACAATTTCCGTACCACCACGCCCCTTTACACTGAACAGCACAATTTACACTACTCGAGTCGTCATCTCTATCTTTGGTTGAAAAGAACCTATTATTATGATACGATAAAGAATCCCTTGCATTTCCTGAAAATCCAGCTACTTCCAATTTATATTTGTTTTCCTCTGATCCAACTTTAAATTTATTATATTTAGCAAATCCAACTGAATCTTGTAAATCTTTCATATCAATCCTCAATAATGTTTCTGTAGCAGTCAATCGATGTATATTATCTAAACCAAGCCAAAAATTACCATTTAGATCACCAAATCCACGTTTATATTCATCCCAACCACGATAGAAATCAACTGATGCATCAATTCGTCGTTGAAACACTGTCCATCCACCACCATCTGTTTTCATATCACAATATACTTTCAATGATTTTCCATCACTCAGCCAAATTGTGTATATGCCATTTTCTTTATTACCAGCTGAGAACACTTCGCTGCAGTCTCTATACTTCCCTGTAAATGGAAAGTGAATAGAATAAGTTATTTTATGCGATATCCACCTCGACAGATACGAACAGATGGAGCCTACAATCATGGACCAAATTGTTGAGAAAATTCTTAAAAACTACGTTCAGATTCCTTATTGCTCCACCTAGACCCCTTCCCAGTTCAATGTCAGGCGCGGTCTGGCCCGGGGGGCAAAGTGGCGATCGCCAGCCAGGCCCTCTAATATGAACATTGCAAAAAATTACGGGCACTTTCCGTGAAAGTTCGAGAAGATAATTTACATGCACCAAATTATTACAGTCAGGAGTAGGTCCCAACAATGACCGGTATCTACAGTTTTCGTGAGCCAATTCAAAAAGCGGATGGATATTAAAATCGTTTCATGCCGTGCGCCATGCGACGGCTGCAACCACACGCAAAATCATTCTCCTTATCCATGTTATCATAGCAAACAAGATGGTTGAATCTTCACCAGAGCAAAGCCGATCATTATACTTACTGTAATGTTTCTACAGTTTTATTTTTAAATTCTAAGGTTTTTCCTTCTCTTTTTTGTGAGTTCACTATTTCTTTCATTCCCAAAGATGAGGTGCTCAAATTGCTGAAATAGCCGTTTAAGAGGGTCTAGCAACCAAAATTTGTGCGGCTTAGTCTTCCCACTTGGGAGTTTGTAGACGTTGAAACTCGAAAAAGCGAAAAAGTGCAAAAGTACGTTTCTCAAATTGAAATGCAAGCGTAGTTGATAGTTCCCCTCAGCACATCTATCAATTAATAACTAACTAGCCCTTGCCCGGAAGCGCGCTTCCGCGCGGGCTTTTTCGCTCCGCGGTTCACTTGGGACCTCCGCCGTCCAGTTAATGCTTCATAAAGGAGCAATTCTACATATTTAGTTTCATATGGATATTTAAAATGTTAATAACTTTAAAATCAAATGGGAATAATTTGCAGAGGAAAGCCTGGATTGTTGAATTAAAGAAAAACCACCCATAATGTGGATGTGGAGTATGTTCAAGAATGTTGAGGGTTATATTAAGTGATCTGCAGGGATTTTCGCTGTAATGTTGAGGATGTTCAGTAAATGGACGGCAATGAAAACTCTTCTTGACGATCTGGTCCCTCCACATTACTCCGCAACCCCGTCATTACTGATCATTGCCACTACGTTACCCTTGATAGCCCTCCACATGACTTCAAGATAGCCCAGCCCTCCACATTACTCCGCATCAACAACATTACTAAAGATAGCCAAGCCCTCCAAGTTACTCCGCATCCACCACATTACCCCAAGATAGCTCTCCACATTATTGAACATTCTTCCTGAACATTACTGCAAGATAGCCCTCCACATTGCTTCAAGATATCTCTCCACATTACTCCGCACCATCCACATTACTGATGATATCCCTCCACATTACCTTGCACCCTTCGCGTCACTGAAAGATAGCCCAATCCTCCACATTTCTCCGCATCCACCACATTACTGCACACCATCCTCATTACAGAACGATAGCCCTCCAAATTACTGTGTACCCTTCACATAACTGGAAAATAGACCTCCACATTACTTCGCACCCTTCACATCGCTGAAAGATAGCCCAACCCAACACATTTCTCTGCATCCACCACATTACTACAATATAGTCCTGAAAATTACTGAACAACCTCCAAATTACTGCACACTATATCCTAGTTACAGAACGATAGCCCTCCACATTACTGTGTACCCTTCACATGAAAAATAGACCTCCACATTACTTCGCACCCTTCAAATCGCTGAAAGATAGCCCAACCCACCACATTTCTCTGCATCCACCACATTACTACAATATAGTCCGGAAAATTACTGAACAACCTCCAAATTACTGCACACTATATCCTAGTTACAGAACGATAGCCCTCCACATTACTGTGTACCCTTCACATAACTGAAAAATAGACCTCCACATTACTTCGCACCCTTCACATCGCTGAAAGATAGCCCAACCCACAACATTTCTCCGCATCCACCACATTACTACAATATAGTCACACTTCTGAAAGACAACCCTCCGCATTCTTGAACACCCTTCACATTCCCCATGATATCCCTCCACGTTACTGAAAATCGCCCTCCGCGGTACTTCAAGATAGCCCTTCACATCACTGTGTACCCCCACATTACTTGAAGATAGTCCTCCACATCACTTCGCACCCTTCACATTACTGAAAGATGGCCTCCAAATTACTTCGCATCCTTCACATTTCTGAAAGACAGTCCTCCACATTCAACATTACTTCGCCTCCTTCACACTTCTGAAAGACAATCCTCCGCATTCTCTAACATCCTTCACATTCCTCATGATATCCCTCCGCGCTACTGATATCCCTTCACGCTACTTCAAGATAGCCCTTCACATTACTGTGTATCCTCCACATTACTTGAAGAAAGTCTTCCACAGTACTGCACACCCTCCTCATTACAGGACAATAGCCCTCCACATTACATCGCACTCTTCACATTACTGAAAGACAGTCCTGCAGATTACTTCGCATCCTTTAAACTTCTGAAAGACACCCCTCCACATTATGGAACACCCTTCACATTACTACGACATTTTTTAAAGATAACCCACAACATTACTGAACATCCTCCACATTATCCTTGAGATGTAATGAATACATTTGAAATGTTCTGATCAAGCACATCTTCGTTCATCCTTCGTTGGAATCTACAATTTGAAATCTTGAAATTCTTTTGTGTTATCCTGAAATGGCCGTCATTGAGAATAAGCACAATACAGAGCAGTTATAATTATGTAACGAATGGCATTACTGTAACTAATGACCTCATTATCTGTCTGAGAACATGTAATTAGCGACATTAGCGACCCAATGAAAGATCTAAGCATCCGTTCTTCCAGGTAACGACTTTTCTGATGAAAATCGTCCATGTGACCCTATTGTTTATTGTGCTAAAAACAATGGCAAAAACAATGGAAGAAGGGTTGTTCCCCACTATTAAGCGAGATTCTGGTAGCTAGGGTGGAAAAACCAAGCGATGGCACGCCTTAAACAGTTTGCCCTTGCTTCTGGTGCAAGTGCGCAGCAAAGCGTGCTCGCTCTGACAAAAAGAAAAGCGTGCTCGCTCTGACAAAAAAGACAATAGACTTGCAATCGCGTTTTAGTATCTGACTCATGGCATATCTACTCATGGTTTAGCATGAATAGACTAATTACATTATATACGGCAAGTGATTTAATCGTCGTATTACTGTCGAATTAAATTGACGCAAGTTTTTTTGCAACCAAATAATTTAATTCGACGCGGCAGAAATACGACGTTGAATCCTATCCTAATACAGTAAAAGGAGGTTGTAGCAAGAGCGGGGGTTGGAAATTTTTTCAAAAATTAACAAGTGAGGGGACGATTATTTCATACTCCGAAAAGACTTTTTATGAGCACAAACCTTGAACAAGAACTGTAACTGTTGCTTCTACGCTTCCCACAGAATTCTTTGCAGTACAACTATAGGCTCCACCATCTTCCGTTTTTATTTCACTAAACACTAGTATACCATTTGCTTCTTTCTTCGAATTCGAAGGCATTTTCCCACCAAATTTTCTCCATGAAATAACTGGTACTGGGGACCCAGTTGTTATACATTTAATCTCGTAAGTGCGACCTCTCGTAGCTAGTAACTGGGTTGGATTTATAGTTATCGTTGGCTTGGCTGAAAACGAGATAGAAGTTTTTCTTTAAAATTCCATGTCATTAAAACATAAAAATTGTATGTTGACGATGATAATGTAACAATATTAGCTACCATGGTCGTGGAAAAACATGTCACGAGGAACTCAGACCCATTCGGCCTAACATTCTTCGCAGCTCCATGGTAGTTCAGATTATATACGGACCACAGGAAAAATGGATGCATAGATAAGAATCGAAATGAGTCTATTAGGAGAGTGAAGCTTGAATGAAATTGTATTTCAAATATATAATTTCAATGAAGATATTTCAAAATGTATTTTATGAATAACCCTGACTTACTTGAGACAAAAACTTTTGCAGAAGCTTCGTCTTTTGCAATAACATTATCAGCTATACATGTAACTGTACCATTATCACTTGGTGAAACATTCTGCATTTCTAAACCAATATTATCAATAATCTTCACATTTCTTTTACTGCCTGTTATCTTCTTATTATTATGCAACCATGTTATATCTGGCTTTGGATACCCTGTGGCCTCACATGTAAATGTTGCTGTAGAACCTTCATTCACTGTAACATCCGATGGTTTTGATGTTATCCTTGCTTTCTCAATTGATAACCCTGGAGGACCTCTTGGTCCTGCTTCTCCTTTTTCACCCTTTAAACCAACAGGGCCTATTTGACCAGGTAGACCAGTGTCTCCGCGATCTCCTTTCAGTCCACGTGGTCCGGCTTTTCCACGTCTTCCTCTTCTTCCAACACAAACAACCGTCTTGTTGCAAAATGGAGCTTGTGTTTCTTTGTTTGAATAGAATTGCTTTGCAATGCCAAGCGACCTTTCGATGCTGCCAATAAGGTCGGCTTGTTGAGGTATATGTGGACTTCTTTTCATTCTTGTTTTCACCATATGAAAGTGTTTGTCTAAATATCATAGAACAGTAATCAGACAAGTGAACCTATGCGCCCTTGGGTGATGGTTTTTTTTGTAATGTCGTGGGGGTTTTGCTTGATAGATGCTGGATAATCACTACTGTGGTGTGTTTTATTACTTGATATGGTGGATACGCAATCATGGCAAGCACCGAAAAATGAAGCAAAAGATTCACCACAATAGTTCTTACCTACAAGCATACATAGGCCTCGAATCTTTAAAAAGGATTGCACGGTGGGACGGTTGCTGCATCTTCCATTTGATCTACAATCTGTTGAAGGGAACCTCGCGTACTTTGATATCATTGTTTATTTCCTTCTCCTGATACATGGATTGTGTAATCATAGCATTTTTTGTATATTTATAACCCATGATAATAATAACAAGGATTAAGGAAGAATAATTATGCAGTTTGTTAATCGCATAAAAAGTTTAAACGAAAACGTTTTTACCGTTTTTGGGCAGAGTTGAATCCAAGTTCGATTTTAGGCCCAATCCAATGATGAAGCTTTTCATCGTCATCAACTCATTTTCAAATGTTGTTTTCTGTTCATGCAATTGATTGCCGAATCTTGCAGTAAGAAAAATGCATGAAATAGCAATAATCAAAGAAATTGAAGAAATCAGCCATGTTACTCTGCAATTTTTACACTGAAATTCTTTGAGATCTTTCTCAACTTTGTTGTCCTTCATTTTCAAAGTTTTCAGAGAAATGCAGAAACGTAAAAACATGTTCGGGCAAATCTTGAAATTTTCTTCCGAATTCCTGTGTTTTTGTGATAAGGATTAGAATCAATTTCAAATGAAATTATGAAATCAAGATGCCTTGGAACGCGTAGAGATCCTTGGAGTGCCATATTCACGCTGTCATATTGAATATATTTAATCTGCTAGGATATTACGTATGTTTCTGGGCATTCATTTGGCTGTCTTAAAAGTGAGAATAATAAGCAAAAGTGTCTAATGCTCTACTATCACGTGACTCGTGCCCAGTAATTGCCAGCATGTGTATTATTGTCAAGCAAATATATGTAGCTACTTCGTTTATAAGCATCAACGAAAATTCGATTCTTGGCAAGGCAATATAAACTTTGGCAAGGAATAAGATCTCTCTTCCCCCCCCCCCCCCCCAACAGATTGAAAGAGAATCAGCGCCAATGATTTTCCATAATTATCTTTGGAGGAAAGAATCACGACTTATGTTGTAGCCTAGCTAAAACAGACACAAATGTACATTTTGTAAAGCCGTAATAAAGAAACGGTTTCAAAGTTTCAGTCCTGTAATGTTTTATGTGTATCAAAGATTAGCTCGTTAAAAATTGCATTCGTTAATACTTAAAGAGTTCTTCGTAATTTCATTTCGGAGAATTTTATTGTGTCGTATTTATTCTTCCAATGCCACCATGACATACCCTTACCTGAACCAGAAACAAACCCAGTCTCAGTAGGATGAAGTCCATTTAAATTTGAATAATGACACCTTTTATACCACCATGCCCCTTTAGATATTACAGCACAATGAGCACTGTATGGATCATAGTCTCTATCCTTTGTTGAAAAGAACATATTACTTTGATACGATAAAGAATCTCCAGCATTTCCTGAAAATCCAGCTACTTCCAGTTTATATTTACTTTGCTCTGATTCAACTTTGAATTTATTATATTTAGCAAATCCAACTGAATTTTGCAAATCTTTCATATCAATCCTCAATGATGTTTCTGCAGTAGTCAATCGATGTATATTATCTAAACCAAGCCAAAAATTACCATTCAAATCACCAAATCCACGTTTATATTCATCCCAACCACGATAGAAATCAACTAATGCATCAATTCTTCGTTGAAACACTGTCCATCCACCACCATCTGTTTTCATATCACAATACACTTTCAATGATTTACCATCACTCATCCTAATCGTGTATATGCCATTTGCTTTATTACCAGCTAAGAAGGCTTCCTTGCAGTCTTTATACTTCACTTCTGTAAATGAAAATTGAATAAAATAAGTTATTTTATGCGATATCCACCTCGAGAGACTTCACAGATACGAACAGATGGAGCCTACAATCAGGGACAAAATTTTTGAGACAATTCTTTAAAACTACGTCCAGATTCCTTATTGCCCCACTTGGACCCCTTCCCAGTTCAATGTTGAATTTTTTGTTGCAATCAGATCAGAGATAAACAATCCATTATGCAGGCAACAGTGTTTCATGACATTGATGAAAAAAATGATCAACATTGAATTGGGGAGGGAGGGGACAAAGACATAGACACTAAATCAAAATGACTGACTTATCGTTTCAACATATTTTTTCCATGATTGTAGGCGTAGCTTCATGTGCATTTGAGAAAGTTCTCTTACTTTCTCTGAATTAAACGTGACTTTTTTATATTGTTTTTGAAATATTTAAAATTCATCTATCAGGAGGAAAGTCTAATAGGAATTCTATGTTTTCCCTTTGTGACTGAGTAGACTTATTACACAAGTTGTTGCTGTTGTAAGAACTCGGCTCGTCGGACTCATGGCATATCTACTCATGGTTTGGCATGAATAGACTAATTACACGAGCCTCACTCTTCGCAAACAGCAACAACAACAACAGGAACCATACAGCTGCTTCCTCAGATTGGTTTGAGTCCAGCATAGTCTCAATAGCGATGACTACGGCTCATGTAATATGTCTATGGCATGCAAAAAACGGGCTCGTTAGGCTTTTCTCCGCCAAAAAATTGGCAGAACCAATCAGATTGTAGCATTTCATTTGGTTTGTTGCTATTTTGCGATTCGATTTCAGAACGAACGATAAAGCAACATGAAGCTAATCAGTGACCAGTGGAACAAAATGGTGAATACGAATTTCGATCAGCATTCAAATTTGGAATACAATTTTCATCTAAAACTGGCCGGTTTTGACCTTACTTATGAGTCTCGATATAGCAAAACGCTGTGCTTGTTGGTCTATGAGCGAAACATGAGACTCCTGTAATAAGTCTAGTAAAAGACGCCAATACAATAGACCATTTCAACTAAGGGCCTCGTTTTCAAAAAAATTGAAATTAGGTCATAGAGAAATTTCGACTTCAGATTCGAATTCAACCCTTCTTTTTAGTGCTGAGGCAGTTTTCAGTGTTTGCCTCAACACTAGAAAGAAGGTGCTGGTTTGCCTCAACACTAGAAAGAATTGCTGAATTCGAATCTGAAGACTAAATTTCTCTATGACCTAATTTTCATTTTTTTTTTTGAAAACGAGGTCCTTAGTTGGAATGGTCTATACTTTGCCACAATTTTGAGGAATAATCGTGGATATGGGGATAATCCGACGGATTGAAAAACGTTCGAAAATTCAATAAACGGGGGCTGGAAACTACATTTTGATAAGATATCGTACGAGAGCAAACAAGAACTCACATTGCAATAAAGCAATATAGATTACAGTATGCTCAACCGTAGGGCAGCAAAACGAAAATTTCTATTTCAGCAAATTATGCTCAACTGATGAAAGGGGTTGGAATAAGAGCGGGGGGGGGTTGAAAATTTTTCAAAAATTAACAAGCGGGAGACGATTATTCGGTACTCCGAAAATGCTTTTTTAAGAGTACAAACCTTGAACAAGAACAGTTACTGTTGCTTCTGCACTTCCCACAGAATTCTTTGCAGTACAACTATATGTCCCACCATCTTCCGTTTTTATTTCACTAAACACTAGTATACCATTCGCTTCTTTCTTCGAATTCGAAGGCATTTTTCCACCAAATTTTCTCCATGAAATAACTGGTACTGGGGAACCAGTTGTTATACATTTAATCTCGTAAGTGCGACCTCTCGTAGCTAGTAACTGGGTTGGATTTATAGTTATCGTTGGCTTGGCTGAAAACAAGATATGTGTTTTTCTTTAGAATTCCATGTCATGAAAACATAAAAATTGTATGTTAACGATGATATAACAATATTTGCTACCATGGTCGTGGGAAAAACATGTCACGAGGAACTCATACCCTTTCGGCCTAACACTCTTCGCAGCTCCATGGTAATTCAGATTATATACGGACCACAGGAAAAATGGATGCATAGATAAGAATTGAAATGAGCCAATTAAGAAAGTAAAGCTAGAATGAAATTGTATTTTAAATATATAATATCAATGAAGATATTTCAAAATGTACTTTATGAATAACCCTTACTTACTTGAGACAAAAACTTTTGCAGAAGCTTCGTCTTTTCCAATAACATTATCTGCAATACATGTAACTGTACCATTATCAGACGGTGAAACATTCTGAATTTCTAGTCCAATATCATCAATAATCTTCACGTTTCTGCCACTGCCTGTTATCTTCTTATTATTATGTAACCATGTTATATCTGGCTTTGGATACCCTGTGGCCTCACATGTAAATGTTGCTGTAGATCCTTCATTCACTGTAACATCCGATGGTTTTGATGTCATCCTTGCTTTCTCAATTGATAACCAATAACATTGTTGATTTTTCAGTCATTACCTGTTAAATTGGTATGCGAACGAGAATACCTAAATGCACATTACTAAGTTCGAAACCTTGAGACGTTGGACTTCGGTTTTATCGATTTCGTCTCTTCTGTCACGTATAAACGACATAAATGACAAGAGAGCTTGGACTACTTGTACTTCTTTGTTGATATAACGGTATTGAAACAGATTACTTGCTCGCAAGAATTTGAAGCTTGTAAATTGTTTCAACTATTTTTGACAAGAATCACCCCGGGTAATGTATGTCCAGTACAGTGGAAGGTGTGCAGTACGGTGGAGGATGTTCAGTGCAGTGGAGGGATATCATCAGTACAGTGGAGGGATATCATCAGTACAGTGGAGGGATATCATCAGTATGGTGGAGGGATATCATCAGTTCGGTGGAGGATGTTCAGTAGAGTGGAGGGATATCATCAGTACGGTGGAGGATGATAAAAACACTGGAGGGATATCATAAGTACAGTGGAGGATATTCAGTACTGTGGAGGGATACGATCAGTGCAGTGGAGGGATATCATCAGTACAGTGAAGGGATATCATCAGTACAGTGGAGGATGTTCAGTGCGGTGGAGGGATATCATCAGTACAGATGAGAATTCCACATGAATGTCACCATAAGCCGAACAATCGCGTAAAAAGTGGAGTTCGGTTTGGACGGAATTAAAACATAAGGAGATGAACCGTTTTTTATCTGAGGTGCTCATTTAAAGGAACCAAGAGTGGGATGCTCATTCGGAGGGGTGCTCTTTCGAGCTGTAATGGTACACATTTCTAATTCCAGTAAATACAGTTCATTGTGCTGAAAACAAGACTTTCTTCCCTGCGTTAACCGGCGTCCGGCGTTCGGTAACAAGCTGCGTTTACCAATTTCGTTGGAATTTTCTAGCGTATGCTCGAGATTTCTGGACATGGTCTGGCTTATTATTTACAGTACATTTGGATATCAAATGAAGAATATAGAAAAAAAGTAAGCTGCTTTCTAGGAGGGAGAAATCTAAAAATGAATGATGAAGCATGAAATTAGACGCATGAAAGGGAAACATTTACCGTTTTTTGGCAAAGCTGAATCCAAGTTTGATTTTAGGCCTAATCCAATGATGAAGCCTTTCATCGTCACCAACTCATCTTCAAATTTTGTTTTCTGTTCATTCAATTGATTGCCGAATCTTCCAGTAAGAAAAATGCATGAAATAGCAATAATCAAAGAAATGGAAGAAATCAGCCATGTTATTTTGCAATTTTTGCATTGAAATTCTTTGAGATCTTTCCCAACTTTGTTGTCCTTCATTTTCGAAGATTTGAGAGTGAGAGAGATGCGGAATCAAAGACTTGTCTGGGCATATCTATAACTACGTAAATTGACTTAGCAGAAATATCAAACAAGCTGAGATAAGACGCCATTAACTTAAAGCTGACTATTCCAGGAACAGGAATTGTTGAGAACTATGTACGGCCTTCCTGTTTTTTTTTTAGATTTTTTCACATGCAAGTAAAACTGTGGCATAGATACTATATGCATAACATCTATGTTACCCCTGAAGACAAACGTTCACCATGCACTCTGTTTTAACAGGCAACGTGACTTAAGGCCACAGCAAGCTCTAAAAGTTGCTTAAAATGTCTAAGATTTCTGCGGAATTACTAAGCTCTCAGGAAAAAGTTAAAAAGTTGCTCAGTCTTGTCACTTTTTCGTAGCAAAGGTGTGCTGGTTAAAGAGGGGGTCGAACAAATTAGAGCGGGACTACTATTCATGGCCCTGTAGTAGCTAAAAGAGAAGCTAAAAAAGTCATATTGCGTGATATAATAACACGACATGGCACTTTTTAATCGGTTACAACATCATTTTTATAATTCATTAAAAAAACATTATTAATTAAAACGTTGCAGTCGAACAAACTTCTCATTGCAGAATAAATGCAGGCGTAAACGACGATTTGATGCTCGTAATGAAACACACAATCAACTGTAATGTTTTATAGCGAATGTCTTAAACTGTGGATTCTCTGAAAATAAATTTAGGATTATCAGCATTGTATTATCATAATTCCTGATTCGAGATTGAGTGACTGCATGATTGACTTGAGTGATCGAGTGATTGACTTGAGCGATTGACTTGAGAATAATTGATTGGGTGATTTGAGTGATTGTCTTGATATTGGTTGATTTGAGTGATTGAATTGGGTGATTGAGTGGTTGACTTTAGTGATTGAGTGATTGGCTTGAGATTGAGTGGTTGAGTGATTGAGTTACAGAATTGCGCGATTGAGTGATCGAGTTATTGACTTGATTGATTGACTTGAGGTTGAGTGATTGAGTGACTGATTTGAGTGATTGACTGGTTGACCTGAGTGACTGAGTGATTGACTGGAGTTATTGAGTGGTTGAATTTAATTGATTAATTGATTAATTGACTTGGTTAATATTGTCAATTCCTCAAAAATTATTCCGTATCCTAATCATTAATTTGAAATGAATGTCCTACAGAACTACAATTTAGAACTACAGCTTCGCCTACATAAAATGTGAGTGATTCTAAAATGGCGCTAAAATTTCTTCTATTTTAATCTTCGCAGTTTCATTTCGGAGAATTTTATTCTTTCATATTTTTTCTTCCAGTGATACCATGTCAAACCCTTAGCTGAACCAAAAACCAAGCCAATTTTTGTTGGATGAAGTCCATTTAAATTTGAATATTGACATCTTTTGTACCACCATGCCCCTCTACGGATTATAGCACAATTTTGATGATATGGATCATGATCTTTATCCTTCGTTGAAAAGAACATATTATTATGATACGATAAAGAATCCCCCGCATTTCCTGAAAATCCAGCTACTTCCAGTTTATATTTACTTTTCTCTGATCCAACTTTGAATTTATTATACTTGGCAAATCCAACTGAATTTTGTAAATCTTTCATATCAATCCTCAATGATGTTTCTGCAGTAGTCAATCGATGTACATTATCTAAACCAAGCCAAAAATTACCATGTAAATTACCAAATCCACGTTTATATTCATCCCAACCACGATAGAAATCAACTGATGCATCAATTCTTCGTTGAAACACTGTCCATCCACCACCATCTGTTTTCATATCACAATATACTTTCAATGATTTGCCATCATTCATTCTACTTATATATACGCCGTTTTCTTTATGACCAGCTGAGAATGCTTCTTTGCAGTCTTTGTAAACTGTAGATAAGAAGATATATACTTTTAATCTTACGAAAATATGGTTCATTTGGTCCATTATAGCCTCAGATATGTCTCTATGTAATTAGGAAATATTGCTTGATAGACATTTGATTTTTTTTTAACAACAAATCTATCTAAGCTCCAAAAACATTCTGTATGTTCATTATACCAAAATTTCGACAATTCATACCCGACTTAATACCAAAACTTTGAAAAAGTCTACCGATTCGAAATCCATACCGTCCTTTATGCCAATCTCGTGAAAAAAGATACCGTTTTCCATGCTAAAATCGTGAAATTGATGGCTTCTTGATTGCACGCCCTTAGTGCCCAAAATATTCATAGTGCCTCCCCAGACAAAACGAGAGTGTTGTTGCTAGCAAGCTGAAATGTTTGACCGAAAATTGTTCATCATTTGGTCATTTGATCAGGTCTTGATCAGGCCTTTAGAAAGCAAAAAAAATTCTAACCAAACATTCGGCAGAGCTAGTACAAGAAGTAAATCGTCTAACGTTTCATACCTTGAACAAAAACGGTAACTGTTGCTTCGGCACTTCCCACAGAGTTCTTTGCAGTGCAGCTGTAGGCTCCACTATCTTCCATTTTTATTTCTCTAAAAACAAGTTTACCATTGGCTTCTACTGTTGTATTCAAATGCATTTTTCCACCGAGTTTCCTCCACGAGATTTCTGGCGCAGGGAACCCAGTTGCAGTACATTTAATCTCATAGTTGTGACCGCCCGCAGCTAATAATCGAGCTGGATCTGTACTGATGACTGGTTTTGCTAGGAGTAGGAGAACAATAACATTAAGACCTCTTTACCAGCCCCAGTCAAAAATCCATGAACATAATGCGATACTCTAGTACAATACAATTTCAAAGTGCTTTCGGCGAGAACGTCATGGAGAATACACAGAAATAGTGAGTCAGAAAGAGCCAGTCGGATAAGTTAGGCTGGACTGAGTATTGTGTATTTAATATATAAGTATGCTAATTAAAAAAAATGAATAAGCTATAGATCAAACTCACTCAAGACAACCAGTTTCGCAGAAGCTTCGTCCTTTCCAATAACATTATCAGCAATACATGTAACTGTACCATTATCACGTGGTGAAACATTCTGGATTTCTAAACCAATATT